>WNWU01000012.1:4245242-4277064 GCA_012654045.1 Ptyas mucosa | reverse complement strand
TTTACTTTTTGTTTAATTATCAACTGACATTTTACAATGTGTTACTTTGATATTTAAGTAGCATTATGTTCTAAACATTTTAGACTATATAAATTTCTCATAACAAATTCATAAATTGTTTGTTACCAAAGGCAAAGTTACGTGATCTCAGGGTTCAGCAATGGTGTATGGAGATAGTTCCCTTCCTCCTAAATTATATCTCATTCTAACATTTTAATTGATGAATGTCCCTACTGATTTGCATTTGTCTTTTTGGAATGTTTGTAGAAAAGAAATTGGAAACACCAAGTTCTCCCAGGCATAACATGTTCAGACACTGGTTTATTAAATACGTTACATAAGCATACCTCATTTTTATCTGCACACATAAAAAAAGTGCTAAGGCAACTGTTGATCTGCAATTTCAAAATCTCCATTAATTTTATATTTGTGTGAGACAAAGCTTAGGGAATCTCCACAGAGAGGCACTGCAGAGAAAAAAGCATTATTTTCACTAAATTTTCATTCATGATCTCTGTGAATTCCCTTTCACATATGGAAGTCACTTCCATATGCAGTAGCTGCAAAATGCCAACAACATCACGATTGTTTTCATAGCGGCTTTTTGCAGGGCCAAAACAGCTGAATCTGTTAATGCAAAAAAAAAACAAAAAACAGTCTACTTCCCAATGTATTAGGGGTGCCCTTTTTTCAATCCTAAATCTGCCTATCCTCAACAAAGCAGTTGAGCCCTCAATAAAAGCAACAGCCTTTGCTACAGATATCACTGTTTCCAAGGCAACAAGCTGCAATTTCTTAGAGGCAGCAAAAAAGGAAATGACTTGGAAAGAAAATGAGGAAGAGGGGGGGTGTTAGGAAGTACCAGCATCAATATTAACTTGGGGCTTTTAGCTGACATGGGGAGATTGCTGTACAATTGATTCCTAAAATCTAAGATACAAGAGTGGATTCCTAGCCCTCATCTTTTGATATTGGTCAATAGCAAATCAGTCAGAGAAATCTCCCTATGTTAGAAAAAGTCAGTAACACTTTTCCAGACACTAATCATACATGCACACTTTTCTGCAAAAATGCAAGTATGTATGTGATTTATATCCTTCTTTCTATACAGAACATACTCAAATTACCTTACTTCCTGCACTGCTCTTATTTGTTTCTTAATCTGCTGGTTATAGTTAATTACATCTGATGGCAAAAGAACTCAGAAAGGAGCAATTTTTAGCAAAACTCTGGAAAAGAGCCTGAATGTTACGTTTATCTGCTTAAGGCTCCATAGTTAGTAAGAAGTTGGGGACGGAAAACAATCTTGTTTTTTCTGATCTTTTTAAAATATTCAGGCTTTAGAGAACAGCAAGCCTTCATAGCATTGGCAAGCACTGATTTGTCTCAACTTTGAGACTGCAGCAAGATTATGGGGGTTGGGGGGTGAAGCAAAGACACTACTTTAACACGCCAGACAGAACGAATGGGATATTTTCTCTCTCTCTCTCTCTCTCTCTCTCTGTGTGTGCGTATGCACACACTCTATATATTTACCAGTAGTTTTCCTAAAGTCTCATCTTTTTAAAGGGTCTAAGACGTAACAACTCTTTATCCTCCTGGGATGAACTACTATCAGATACAAAGTAGCGGTGGTGTCATTAAAAGTATATGTCTTTCCAGGGGACATTCTTGCACCAACAGTGGGAAATTTGACTTTATTACTTCAAATAGTGGATCAGGATTCAGGATTGTATTAAATTACCCAAAATACTTTGTCCCTGTCCTTTCACTGGTATCCTAATATCTGGCTCTGAGGAAAGGCAGTTTAGGGGAAATTTCTAATATGGGTCTTTAATAACTCCCTTTGAGAATGACCTAGGCTGCCTATGCCTTTCCAGTTACCTGGGCACCAGAAATTTGTATGGGATTATGGTAAAGTGTGTTCTCCTGACAGACATGGGATGATGCAATGATCTCAAGGTTAGAGGGTTTTTCCCTCAGGGGAGTCAAAAATCAGGCTTAGTATCACATAATTATAGAGAAACATATAAAGACCTGCCTTATAGCTGTAAACATATAAAAAGGCAGAAGTATTAAATAATGATGGAGATTGATGAACATTTATAGAATTATTTTTGTATGACATAGAGCAGTGGTACTTCATATATCAAGGAAGAGGAAACAGTAGTTGGAGAGCAAGC
The DNA here is from genome assembly GCA_012654045.1 of Ptyas mucosa. Taxonomy (NCBI): domain Eukaryota; kingdom Metazoa; phylum Chordata; class Lepidosauria; order Squamata; family Colubridae; genus Ptyas; species Ptyas mucosa. Next base: position 4,274,881 of record WNWU01000012.1, on the reverse strand, counting down.
AGGACTCAAGACAGCAATCTGCTGAGCAAACTGATTAGTGGAAAGGACTGCAGTTTTTGGAGAACAGACCATAGGTCAGCAAGGGCAACTTGACACAAGGTGCTGGGATCCAAGAAAGCCAGAAAATACTTATTTTTCCCTCTTTCGTTCTCATACCTAGAATAGGAATAAGTCCAGAAGTAAAAGCACAGAAAGAAGCTGTACATGTGAGAGAGGAGTGAAACACTGTAAAAATCCCCACTTGAAATTGTTTGTATAGAATTGTATATAATTATATAATTTATTAAGCTAAGGCTAAGGTGTATATTAAATACCACTATGAATAAAATAGTGCGTATACAGTTTCTGCCCCTTCCCTCTGCCACAAACAGGGGTTTCTCTATAGTTTAAATGCATTGTTCTAGATGTATTTATCAGATGGGCTTATTGTATTTTTATGTTTGGTAAGTAAACATTAAATAAAATAAAAAGGTAAAAAAAATAACCTAAAATATTACATATTAAATAAACAGTTGACCTGCAAAACAAACGTATAGCTGTGACCTTTCTAAATATTCAGGCTCCTTGGGAGAAAAGCAGTCTGTGCTGAACTGGTATGCAAAAACAACCTAAAACAGAATAAATTTGTAAGCTTGATTATATTTATTAAAATAAAATGTGGACCAATATTGTCCTGCAAAATGCCCTGTACACAAATCACTTATTTCTAATCCGTAAGTTATGTTCAAGTGTACATTAAATGTTTTTTGCATTCCTGTTCAGTTTTTCTGATCCAAAGAGATTAAACTTATTTCTTTCTTTGAAGAACATACTTCAATTGTCTGTCCTTTCCCACATTCTTTTGTGTGTATCTCTCTTACATTCTTTTGGTTTTCTCTAATCTGTGAATGAACACAGATGGAAAGCCTCATTCTTGGGGCATATTATAAACTGATTTATTTTGGCAATTGGTACAGCAGAATTTCTTATTACCTTGTTAACTATTGAAATGCTTCTTCAGAAACCCCGAGAACCATGAACTATTTAACCTTAGGTTATAAGTAAGGTAGTAAATATGTATTTGAAATAGATAGAAATAGATTTCATGTATTTCAGGAAAACATACACAATTTCAATGACAATCTTATTCCTGCTTTCTTGTGGGTCAACACAGTTGAAATGAATAGAACTCTCTCCTGAATTGGAAGTATATGATGGCACTTTTTGCTAGCGGCTCATGAGAGTACAGAAGCTATATAATATAGTGAAGTTGCAGTTTGATTTTTCCTTTAAAATTGTAAGACATTTTCCCTCAACACATAGAAGACAGAGCATACATAATTCTATGTATAACCCACAGCACATAGAAGACAGAGCAATTTGTTCATTTTTCAGGATAAGGTCAGTTAGTCAAAGAAGAACTCTCCAATTACGGTTGTGCATCTATTTCAGTTGACAGAAGTTTCTTGTTTCTTTATAATTGCTGTCAAAGATCAAAACTATAAACAACATTGTAAACAGTATGAGACACGGTAAAAATATTAACAGTAAACAGTCCTCTCAATACAGATTCTATGGGCAATATATTAAAAGACAGGAGATCATAACCTGCAGTGTTGATAGGAAATCATACTATGTGGAGTGCTTGTAGCTACCTACAACTAAAGAAAGATAAAACAAGGGAGGGATATAAAGGATGTCAAGAGAAACTGAATGGGAGATTATAACTCTGGAGACAGAAATAAAATGCCTGAAGAAGAGTGGTCTGTGGGGCACTTGAGTTTACTTCTGCATACCCCTTTTTCTGGTGATTCATAGATGATGATGATGATGATATTATTATTATTATTAATTCAATTTATATGCTGCCCCTCTCCGAAGACTCAGGGCAGCTCACAATACATTTTTTAAAATCATTATAAAAAACATTTAAAAATTAAAAACATTAAAACTCATTCACGCCATTCATGGCCAGATCTCGCCAGATCACAATTGGATTCCCTATCCAATTGATTCAATTTCATTCATTTCTATTTTTTTTAAAGAACAGCTTGCTTTATTTTACAAAAATGCCTAAGCCCATATAGATTCCATAGATCTTCCTTGAAAATAAATATGATTAGTGACTACTTAAAAGAGAAAACAAAAATCAACTCACTTTGTAAAGAGCATCTTCAGAGGCAGAGAGGTTGATGTAGAACAGTCTTTTCACTTTCCTTTCCATTCCAAAACAATTGGATATTTGATTTCTGCCCTTGTGAAACATGGCAGCCCATTTATAAAAGCATTTTTATGCTCTCAAAATTTCAAATATTCCTCCCCAAGTCATATACATGTTTGTTTAACCCCAAGCTATAAATTGTTTAGGGGCAGAGGGAAGGAGACAATAAAATTCCTGCTGTATGGCCTATAATGGAAAAGCCCAGTGACAGATGGGAATCAAATAATGAAATATATCCATACTCACTCCCACTCCTTCCGCTTTGCCTGTGGTGTGTTGTGGATTTTGTGGGCTTGATGGGCCATGATGACATCACGTTGATCCACAATGCCTCCACGTCGCTTGTATGAAAGAGGTTCCTGACCCATATAGTGGTACCAGCCACTAAAGAAAGGATACTCAGGACTTGTAGGTCCACGTCCATCATGTACTGCTTCATAGTAACTGGGAGGGGACAGCAGGGATGAACGGATCACAGCACGCCTCGCCATCCATGGAACTTGAACAGAAACCACAAAATCCTGCCTGGCTGGCTGCCTTTATCTGTAAAGATAAAAAACAATGGGAAATGATAGAGTAAATTACACAGATCTATCTGTACAGTAGAACCTCTAGTCACAACCATAATTTGTTCCATAACTTTGGTTGCAAACCAATTTGGTCGTGACCCGAACCTAATTTTGGAAATTTGGCGCTTACAAAAAAAATGGCATGGAAGGGGAAATCGGCTGTGGAAAAAAAAGTGATTTTTTGTTTTGGTCAGAACCCAATTTGGTCATGGTCAGAAGCAAGGGTGAAATGCTCCCGGTGTGGACCGGATCACCCGATCCGGTAGCAGTGGCAGCGGGTGGTTCTGAGAACCGGTAGAATAAATCCCTGCCCTCCTCCTATGCCCAGCTGAGCTGCGCGATCATCAGAAGCTTTTTTTAATTTTATTTTTAAAAGCAACCTCTTCGGCCGAAAAAATGCTTTTAAAAGTAAAAAAAAAAGCCTCTGATGATCGCACAGCTCAGATGTGATCATCAGAGGCTTTTAAAAGCATTTTTTCTACAACCTCTTCAGCAGAGGAGGTTGTAGAAAAAATGCTTTAAAAAGTTTTTTTAAAAAAAGTTGGCCAAGCCCACTCAGTCACATTACCCCACCATTACCAAGCCACGCCCACAGAACTGGTAGTAACAAATTTTACATTTCACCACTGGTCAGAAGCGTTCGTGACCAGAGGTTCTACTGTATATAGTTGCACAAAATTATGTTGCCCGTTTAGAATAGTCCATAATTTTTTAAGAGCCAAAATGACCCATTTCTACATACGTCAGTAAATAATGTAAGGCACTTTTCATGTCAGGGTAAATAATAATATTGTTTTTACTAAGCAGAACATTGTTTGCATCTTTAAATAGCATTATCTTGGCTTTTAGTAAGTTAATTTTTGGATAGAAGGTCAAATAACTCTTAGGTGCTGGACAGAGTGTATAGATGGGAAAGAAGGGAGAATTGAGGATAGAAGAAAAGGACTAAGGATAATCTGACTTTTGTTATTGGAGCTGATGGCAAGATGTTTTCATTCTTCTACTTTATTCATACCCCTGGAAATATTTTGTACAGTAACTAATTTTAAATACAATATAGCAATAACATTTAGACATATATGTTTCATAGTGCTTGAATTCTTTAAGATATCCTGTACAATAGCTGCATAAACCCAACAATGGACCATAAACTTAAAGTTTAAGTGCATTTACACACCTTTACTGAGTACAGTGCCTGCAACACAACTCTCTGAATAGGTATTGCCACCAGAGGATACTGTCTCTATCAATAAGTAATAAAATACTGGTAGCAGAAAGAGAAGAAAATCAACTTTTTAGAAGAAAAATCAATTTAGCTTAGAATGATGGGTCATCCCTAGTTAGTTCTAAATCACATATATTTTTTCATTATATTAAAAAAAATTGGATTGTTTAAGGACAGGGTTTTTTTAGGAAACCTCTACAATTATAAACTACAAATTGATTAAAATTCTGGCTTTGAAATTTTGGAGCTGCTTATTTCACTAATATACTTTATACATTTGAGAAAAATATCTTTACCAGAAAGTAGTAGGACGTAGTATCAGAACATTCTATTCATAAATCTCATGAATTTCATTTTCTTAATTCTTTCCTTACTGTCTCATTCTGCCTGAATCCCAATCTGAAACATTATTTAAAGAGAAGTGGAACCTCTAACTCAGCAAGTAAACATCTCATCTAAATGGCAGCACCTAGCTGACTCATTAAACATTAGCCACAACTAGATCTGGCTTGTATTTTTATAGATCATCCCCATGAAACCAAGATTGGAAAGCACAATGGCAAATGATGTTTGTTACTTTTAAAAAAAACTCTACATGGATGTGCCCATGAAATTACCAAGGATCCCCACCTGAATTCACTAATTTGGAGACTATAATATCTTATTCATAGCCAAATTAAAGTACTATTCACCAGTTTTTGAACCAGGAGAAAACTATACCTGTATAACATTTGCTACTCCTAGGGCAAATCTTTAACCTGTCACCTGCCTGATGTCAACAAATTGTGTGATCTCTATTTACAGTGTGCAGGACATGTTAAGGATCCGATTGATGGGTTCTTCTGGCTTTGTTTCCCTCCTGTCCCACACATATCACTAGCTGGAGAAAAACATCCTCTTCATTTTCTTTAGCATGGGATGGGCCTGAGCAGGAGGTGAGTTCTGACAGATGGCAAGATCAGAGGATTTAGCCATCTGTCAAAATTTGTTCTAGTGTTTCAAGTGAATATGCTGAAAGGGAGCTTGGCTATCATTTAATGTCATCTGACAGGTATACTGTGTTTGGACAGGAATTTAGCACTATTCCAAAATAACACTATTCTGGGGCAATATGAAACATGCATTCAAAAGTAGCTAACAGATATGTAGCTATCTATGTAGAACCACCATTGCTACCATCAGTTAGCTGCCATACAGATGGATTATGACATTCAAGCATGAATGGGGAGAAATTTTAATTTAAAGAACTTGACTCCCCCACTGTCTTAAGCAGAATGTCATTAGAAGACTGAACTGGAGAGAAGGGGAATACACCTATACTGGCTTTAAGTAGCCAATAAGTGATCAACCAGACTGATCACAAATATCTGTAATAGCAACTGAATGGTTGGTGATGTGCATCAGACTTTTCACGTGGTAAAATCACCATGGCTGCTTTATGATGAAACTATGGGAGGTGTTTGTGCATGTAAGTGTTCCTGACAGCAAGGATCTGACCAAGGCAGATTTGTGAAGTTTTACAACAAAAAGAAAATACAAGCATATAAATATATTGTAGGAATAGGCAAAGTCTAGCAGTTAGCTAACAACATATCAGGATGAATGTCAAAGAGCATATGCTCTACATGTGCCTCGAAGGAAACCAGAAGGAAGTAATCTGAGAATAGAAATCTTTGAGACCATGTTTTTCAACTTTGGCAACTTTAAGATAAGTGGAGTTCAGCTGCCAGAACTCCATATCTTCTGAGTCTTATTTTATTTATTTATTTATTTTATTCGGCTTATATGCCACCCTATCTCACAATGGACTCAGGGCAGCTCACAACAATAAAACACAAGCCACAATATAAAATAAGACTAAAATCTAAAAAAATTAAAATTAACCCTTAAAACCCCATCATCAGTCCTCAGTCCAGGTCGAGGGATTTGAAAAGCCAAGTTTTTAATTCACGGCGGAAGGAATCTTATTGTGATATGTAATCAATGGGTCTTGAGATGCTAAAGAATCAGGTTCTACTGGATTTACAGTATATCTCCAACTGTACTACTTTAGTACCAAAATTGTTAAAAATGAATGTAAGCTATCTTGGGTGTAGATTCAAGATGAAATGAAGTTTCAATGAAGGTTGAAAACAGAAGTCATCCAGTTACTGTAAATCCATGCCATGGTTAGGTAGAACTGAAGGAAGTTCTCATCACTGCCAATTGTCTAGCATTTCTGTGAAACTTAATGTGTTTTTAAAATTGGAACCATCTGAATACTAATGTCATCACCATCATCTGAAGGTCAAAATTCACATTCTAGCGAAATATAGGCCCAACTCACAGTCCTATAACTGTTATTACTGCCTTAAACAATACTACTATTATACTAAACTATTCTACTACTAGTAAACATTTATAAATTGATTCCAAATTATATGTCAAAGCAATCCAGTATCCATACTACTACTGTTGTTGTTGTTGTTGTTATTACAGCTGTTAAGGTTGTCAAGTACATTGACTATTTGGTGTCCATTCAAGTAGGCAGTTTCATATACATGATTCTCCTTTCTTTGATAATACAGGTAGTCCTTGTTTAGCAACCATAATTGGGATCAGCAACTCAGTCATTAAGCAAAGTCGTGGCTAATTGAAACATAATGATTTTATTATTTTCCTTAAGTCAAGAGTAGAACCCATGAGGGAAACTTTATTTCAGACTGAGATTTCAGACTGCCACAAAAAAGAAAAAAGAATCCATCTACAAAAGAGAAGGTAAAGAAGAATGCCAGGATAAGTTTTGAGGAACAGTAGAAAAATCGCATTGGCTGAATTCTGGGGTGAAAGCAGAACATTTCTCTGGATAGTGTGGCAGCATTGCATCATGAAGTAATTCTAAGTTTTAATGTGCCACTCTGTGAGTAATGATTCCTGACAGCCCAATACATCAGGCCATTGGAAGAAGAAATACAGTGTAACTGCATTAAACAACAGAGCCCAAGTTGAATAGCTTCAAAAGCAAAAGCAAGATTTCAGAGAAGATTGAGAAAATACAGATATTGGATACAATCCAATATTTCATTTTCAATAGCTACTATTGAAAACTGTCCAGTCTATATTAGTCACTATAGGACCTCAAGCTGCCAGCCAGTTTCTTCATTACTTGTAATGAGCCTGCCCATTATGGTTGCATGTCACAGCAGTCGTTATGTGAAATGTGTCACCTAACAATCCTCCCATCTTTGCTCTCTCCAATGAAATGTAAAACAAGCAGGCAGGTCATTAAGTGGAGTGTGGGGTGCATTCCACATAGGGGAGGACTTTTTTTAAAAAAAAATTGATTTATATGCCGCCCTTCTCCGGAGACTCAGGGCGGCTTACAATGTGTTAAGCAATAGCCTTCATACTTTTGTATATTTATACAAAGTCAGTTTATTGCCCCCATAATCTGGGTCCTCATTTTACCTACCTTAGAAAGGATGGAAGGCTGAGTCAACCTTGAGCCTGGTGGGATTTGAACTTGCAGTAATTGCAGGCAGCAGATGTAAGTGGATTTTAATAACTGCCTTAGTCTACTGAGCCACCAGAGCTCCTCAGACTTTGAGGGTATAGTACAGGCCCAGACCCGCCTGCCATGCCCCCCCCACAAGGCTTCCCCTATCCCTGGAGACACCCCATGCTCCACTTTCCACGTCTTGGGTCCCAACAGACCTTTTCCCATTCCTATGAGGTCCTCCCAGGCCTTAGGCCTGATTCCCACCCCACCAGGCCAAACATCATTCTCTGCACTTACCTTTTGAAGAGCTTAAGAAGCCTTCCAGAGGACTGGAATAGCTTCATTCTTTGTGCAGCCACATGGCACAGTTCCCCAAAGCACCACCATTTTGTCTCATCCACAAAATGGCAGCCACATTTGGGTCACCACCGCACGGCCTGGCAACAAACTGCTTCATTTTGCTGCCTCAATAAGCTCTGCGCAGTGCTGCAGAAGCCTCTCTGAGACAGGAAAATGAAGCACCTTGTCTGGTGGCTGAAATTTTGCTCCCACCTGTTTGTGGGTGCAGCCACATTCCAGTCGCTGCCTCACAGCCCAGAGACAAACTTGGTTTTGCTGCCTTAACAAGCTCTGCATGATGCTGCAGAAGCTTTCTGTTAAGTCCTCAGACTTACGACGCAACGGCAGGGAAGCTCCTGATTGGCTAAGGCATGCAGCATTCACGGCGGGAGAATAAAGCCTTCCGATTGGCTTATCGCGTCTGACAGCTGCAATATAAATAGCTGTCAGACAAACGAACTGTTCTGTTGCCTGTGTTAAGCCAATAAAGGCTTGTTAGCTTCAGAACCTGTCTCGCCTCAATTAATCCTAACCCCCGGTTGCCCTACAGAGCACTTTCTGTAGTATTCAAAAGCTTCTGCAGCACTGTGCAGACCTCTCTAAGAATCTAAAAAGGTTAAATCATGGCAACTGGACCTTTTAACCTTTTAAAATATTTTTGGCCTGGATGATTGAGTCTTCATTTACAAGACCTCTCTAAGGCAACAAAATGAAGCAATTTCTCAGGTGGCTGCCATTTTGTTCCAACCACAAACAGGCGGGATAAAATGGTTGTCGCATTTTGGATCATTGCCATGTAGCCCAGGGACACTTGGCCTGCCCTTCTTCCACAACATGAGGTGGTTAGATCTTCACAAGGTAAGCGTGGAGCATGATGGGCTTGTCGGGAGGACATCCAAGCGCTGCAGGATTTCAGCAGGATGGGATGGAGGGGGAGAGGTGGGATGGCACTGCAGCAACTCTGTGGTGGGTTATAAGAGAAAATAATGTCAGACCTCCTGCAATCGCCATAATTTTGAAATTATGAGTCATATGTAGCTTTTGGGGGGGGGGGGAACAGGTCATTTGTTAAATGACCTGTCATACCTCAAGGATTACCTGTACTTAGCTTTGTATCCAGCAAATATTCTCTGGTTTTAACATAAATGTCTTGAAGTCTCCCCCTTTTGCCAATACTTTATCTACTTTTCTTTCTCCTACGAACACTATGACCTCTGGGAAGCAAGATTTTTATCCGCAAAGCAAAGTCCAAAAGAAGAGAAGAATTCTTGGTTTGTTATCCCTCTTCTCAAAATGCACTCCAGAATTCACTCAAATGCAGAAGTGCATGACAGAAAGCACAAAAGCATGGCTGACTTGTCACATGCTGGTTCGTCACCGGCAATTTCCTGTCATGTAAATTAAACTTTATTTAAACATAAGAATTCAGGGCTTGCTTTTGTGGCCATAGAAGTCCGAAAGTTGTTAGGTACATGAATAGTTCAGAGTTTCTACTAAAAGCAGTGAATTTTCATCAGTTGAAGTTATCCCTATAAAGATTTATTGTCTACAGCGAAATTACCTCCTACCAGTTAAGAAGAAATTCAGTCTATCTATTATTTTCACTATCAGAAGAAAATGCCTTTTAAAATCAGTTGATAAGAAACATGCAAGAGGGATTATCCTGTTTTGGGAAAGTTGTGCACATTTTGCTGGCTTTTCAAAAGAGCAGAATACTCAACTTTGCCTTGAACCACTATGTCTCTTATATTTTAATTTCATTTAAATTAGTTTAAATTAATTAATTTAAATTAATTCACCTTTACCTTTTAACATTAATGTTAAAAAACTTTTAACATTTGGAAATATATGTTTTGAATTAAAATCAACATACTAACTATTATGAACAATAATAACTTAAGATAGTTAAATAAAAACGTAACCATCCTGATATTAACAACCGTCAATTCCCAACAGCTCTAGCTAGTTTGGGATGCTGAAAGTTGTACAGTAGTTTGATAGCATTTAAAGGCACTGCTTACTTATCTTTGGAAAAGATAAGCTTCATACTATTTCTTTTAACAAAATAATCAGCTAAATTTAACAATAATTTACTGATATACTGATACTAATAATTTTTTAAAAATTATTAATAAAAATGAATTCATATATGTATTGTTAATATACCTAGAAAGCTTTTTGCCAAATATTAGAAGCACATTAACAAAAAGGTTTAAAGAAGTATGCAAAATGTTCCTTATTGCTGAGTGAATTGATTTACTTAGGTGAAATAAATAATAAGTTAATCAAACATTTGGCATCTTTTTATTAAGTTTTGTTTGAAAAGAAAGCCTTAAATAATCTCACTTTCACAAATGGACTTTTATTTGAATTATAATTCTTGTCTTCATTCTTTAGTCTGAATTCCAAACATTTTTCTTATTTTATTGCTGGTTTGAAATTAATGTTCTTATCCTATTGTTGCTATGAATTCAACTTTAAATTATTTTAGGATTTTATTTGTGAACTATCTTGAAATGGCATTTTATTCTAAAGCGATATAAAAAGAGTAAATTCAATTTACATGATAAAATTTGTGTTTTCAAAACTGTCTTATTTATCTGATTAACGTGTTTCTCTTTTCCATATCTTATCATTCATCTATTCAAAATGAAATCCTGACTATAAGGAAAGGCCTTAGTCCACTCTTTGATCCCCAGAATCAGTTTAATCTTAATCTTCTCTATTTGATTTGCAAACATGTTTATGTTTAAAGGAAGAATGAAAAAGTCATGAACCGCAACAGCAGAGAAATAACCGGAGGGAGGGGCAGGAAATAGATTTGAGATCATGAAAATAGAGTAACTATGAATAACACCTAAGCAAACACTGTTATCTGGAGTTGCAGCTGTAGCATAAGGTATAAGTACTTGGCACATACTCAAACAAACCCTCAACAGTTTTATGCCATATATATATATATATATTAGCTTATAAAATACACTACTAGGAGGGAGCAAAACAGCATTTAAACCATGGAGAGAAAAAAAGGAAAGGAAGAGTTTATAAGATAGGATTGTGCAGAAGACTGAAAGAGTTAGATACAGCAATACAGAAAAGCTTGGTGTTGAAAATCAAGTGCTTTTGTTATTATTACTTTGCACAGAGCAATTAAGATGCATCTTTATAACATTAAGGTAATATATAACACTGGACAAAACATTCTGGGTTACATAGAATTTAGCCAGAATTTATGTGACTGATATTCCTAAAGAATAAAAAGGCAAAAACGTCCACAGAGCTTTTTTTCATTAGCTCCTAACTTATTATAGCTCAAAAGCATCTTTTGAGTACTATTTCTAATTTATGTATTTACATACTGCCATTGCTGTACATAACGTTTAGAACATAAGCTCTTAACTATTAAGACATATAAGCTGTATGTTAATGCTTCATTTCTTCTTCCAGAAAATAAACTTTTAAAAAATAATGTACATTAATTTTCTTTGAACTACAGAGAAACATAAATAATTCAAACAAAATACAATTCAAGTTTTAAAAATTATAAAAATCTAAATAAAGCAAAGATGAAAAAAGGAAATAGATGAAATTTTCTTGTATTATAGTACAGATATGATTACATCTATATTAAAATTATTACAACTCAAATTTAAAACAACAAATTAAATCTTGTTTTGGAACCAATTATGAAGTAATATGGTTTAGATTAGCACTTTGTCATTTTTTAGCATATTTGTTACATTTTTCTTACATATTTGTTGTATTTGAATTCACTCTTTATACTATTATGCCTTGTGTGCCCGTTGTAATCATTTCTGGAGCAGGTTTTACTTTCTGTTGTTTATGCCATCTCATCGCAACTTACTCTACATGGGGTTGTCCTTAAAGGCTCTTCAGAACCTTCAGTTAGTCCAGGATGCAGCGATTTTAGAAGTTAAGTTAAATTTAACATTTAAGTTTGCTTGTGTAATACAAGCGCAGAAGTGGCATTGACTGCCACTTAGGTTTCAAGCACAACTTAATATGCTGTTTATTATAAGGAATATGGGGAATAGTGATACGTTCCTCACAAGATACTAATTTCATTTTTGTTCTAGGTCACAGTTCATACCAAGTGGTTCTTAATGAACACAATCAATTCACTTGTTCCGTTGCAGCATCCTCATAAACAAATTGCTCCTAATGTTAGAAGCGAAAGTGAATGCCTATGCAGCAATGATGGCAGCTTAGAGATTCAGGTTGAGCATTAAGAAAACCAAACTTTTAATAGCTCATTAAAAGGAAAAAAATATTATTGTACAGTCAAATCATCAAGAATCAGCAGAGAGCTAGAAAGTCAATTGCAGCATTGCTCAGCAGCCATTAAAGAATAGTGCCTTCTTTGGTGTTAGCTGAGTAGAGTGACAGCCTAAAAATAAAAATGAATGTTCTGAGGGCATGACCAGAACTGAAGTTGACAGGTAATGCGGAAGGCCAATGGCAATGCTTTCAACAAATATTTCTATCATATGTGCAATTGGCCACAACAAAGAAGACATACAGAAAATAGCATTCTTCCTAGCTGGATGCCCTGAATAATAAAATACATTCATGGATGAAGAAGACATCTTTAAAGTCTTGTTGCAGAACTTTAAAACCTTATTGCAGATAATTGAGGTCTATTGTATCTGCAAAAAATGTAACTTCTGAAGGTTTTGTCTTCAAATACTATCTATAAAAAGATATTAACCATGACAATTGAAGAATTTATAACAGATCTGATATTAAGATTTTGTCTTGAAGTTTAGTATGTTGACTGAAACTTTGATCAGCAATTAAATTGTTTGAGGATCTTCCAATAAACTCACAGAGCTGAGGACCACAGCAAAGACCAAGGAATTAGTGAGTAGACCTTGGCAACTGTCTGGATAAGGAGAGGACAGGAGACTGCCCATTTGTGCCATTTGTTTTGCAACAGATTTCTGTTGTTTTTATTGCATTAATTGGTTGAGTTTTATGATTTTTATAATGATTTTATATGCCTTTTAATTTTTTATTGGGCGCCACCCAAATTGGTTGAAAAATGGGTGGCTGTATAAATGTTTTAAATAAAGAAAAGAAATCTTGCTCGCAACCATGATGGAGGACATTAAATTCACAAACTTCACTTTCTAATCACTTTCAGAAATTGCTTGTTAATTACTTCTAAGCTGTGAAGACTTTAGGAATAATAAACCTGAAAATGTCAAATGAGTTTGTCTTCAATCCTGAATGAAATTTTAATCATAAGCTTAAGAATTTAAAGAATCTGATTTAAACAGCAATTTTGGGATTTTGATCTTAGGCAGTTATAAATGGACTAAGGGTCCATATAAAATTGGAATGAAACTTTCAATACAATTTTGGAATTAATTATAAACTACAAACAGCCTATATTACACCCCTGCTCGTTCCATGAGCTATACAGGGTCTCAGTTGGCTTCCAAGTGCAATTCAAGGTACTATTATTATCTATAAAACCAAACATGACATGGAACCAAGTCATTTGTAGAAATGCCTGTCTCTGTTTCTGCCAATCTCATTAGATCCAGCAGGGTGAGCATGCTCTGGATCCTGTCTATTAAATAGTCCTTGCCACAGCACTGCCCTCTAGAATACAATACTTCCTGAGGTTCATAGAACTCTGCACTTCTGGATTTCAGAAGTCTTGAGCAGGAGGTTGGAATATTAAGTGAGCACATCACAATGAGTTTGCTTTTCTTATTCTTAGAATTAAGTTTTTCCTTGACTATCATTATTTTTCTTACTAATGGACTTAGTCTAATTTATCCTATATGTGTCAACTAGAGTCACAACTGTGAAATGAGAAGTTACACAAGTTGATGCAATAAATAAAATATTAGCAAAATGTATTTGTAGCCATTTAATAGAGCTTAAATTACTAAATATAAATCACTTGCTAATGAACAATTGGAAACACTATTATGTTGATAGAAAAATCAGATGACTGCTAACTGGCATAAAGACTGGTTTTCTGTATTTCTTTACTGCCATCTATAGTATTGGTTACTCAGATCTTTGAGTTCTGATCACCCTGTTCCAATTTTCTAACATAAAATGAAGAGATTAATCAAAGCACAACAATATAGTTGAGTGTTGTGTGTACGTGTAAGACCAGCTTGTCAAGGGCTCTTTGACAGAAACAGACTGTTACAACATAGGCCTCTAAAGAAAGAGTTATTCAGTGTTTGAGAATACATGGCTATAAATAATATTCTGGCAGTGGCAGCAACATTACAGAACAGTCTTCAAGGGTTATTCTCCCACACTTATTCCTATTATGAGACATCCTAGGTATTATATGTCAATAGCTTAACATTCTATTTTATTTCATTTTTCAAACAACTGATGAAACTTAGCAAACTTCAAGTAGCTACTTTAGAACACATTAATGACATATTATTTGTGACATTGAGTAAATCATGGTTGAAGAAATAAAAAACCATGGTTTCTCTAAATTGCAAATAGATCCAACCACAGAAATAGTAGTTCATTCCTCCTCCTGTACAGAGGCCAAATATTTCTATTTTTGCAACAATTGGCACTTCTGAGCCTTAAATGACTATGTGCAAAGTAAAAGATGGCCTAGTCACTTATACACATTTTTCCCAAATCGAAGTTCTGTACAGGAAAAGTAAACGTGTGATCCACATGTACGTGTGAAAAACAAAGGAACCAAAAACAGCAGAGATGATGTTGCAGAAGTAAATTCACTGGTGGTCAATCCTATTTCTTACCATATTTTCCAAACCAGTAGTTATTTAATCACAAGCTAATCATTAGTCTGACACTGGACTATCAGATCATAGCTAAAATAAGCCCACATTCAAAACATCATAAGTACCAGCTGTAATTAAAGAATAATTAATGTTACCATAATTTGATTCATGATTTAGATACCATATTAAAATCAACTACAATAAATATGGCTTAGTATGCCATACAGACGAGATCTAGCATAAAAACAACAGAGAGATAGTAACCTGTTCACAACATTTAATCACTGTGTAGCAACCAGATGATCAGATTAGATTAATATCAGAATACTGTGAACTGCTTTGGATATAAAGATTTATCCAATATGGCTTAAAGGAAAAGAAGCAGCTCATCAAGTTTATAAGCTGTTTCAATCATATTCCCCGAACAGAACATTTACAAAGGAAATCTAAACTATGTCCCACAACTTCATAGGAAATGAAGCAAAAATATTGCTAAGATTATCATTCCATTACAAGTGACTGCCTAGAAAAACGGTGTTAAGTTTCCTCTCCTTCCTTTATATTTCTAAAGTAACCCCAGAACCTTTTTTTTTCCTGCAAGAGTACAGAAACAACTCTTTCAGCAGTAGGCTAAGCCTAGAGCATGGGCTTATGAGCCAGACCATAATTATTAATTACACCTGTGGGGGGAGTAGTTGTCACTACATATTCTGAAGGTCTGCCCAATTAGCATTCCTCTCCTGCATTCCATCCCATTAAAAGAAAATGCTGACATCTTCCCTGTTGGCTCTCTCAGCAGCTGTGCCATAAAGAACTCCCCTGGGCTTTTCCAACAACCTCATGTTTTGCTTCACAATCCAATTCTCCACAGAAAAGGATCCTTGTGTGCATGTCCAGTCATATTTTGATATAATTACATAAAATTGCTTCTCAAGAGACAGAGGAATCAGATGTATAATCTGGCAGAATGTACAAATCAAAGAGAGCTAAAACAGGTATTTGGGCTGCATTCTTGGATAGTGAGATTGGTGGCATATAAATTCAATAAAAATAAGACAAGTATAAATTTGAGGGGGAAATTTCCGGGATAGTCTTCCTCTCTATCAGATCATTCCTAGCTTTTTTCAAATGTTTCCTCAAAGTTTTGTTTCTACAGCATCCAGAAATATTCCAAAAGTATAATTTTTATACAAAAGGATTTTTGCAGATATGTAGAGCAGGTAACTAATATTTTATAAAGAAAAAGAAAATACTCTTGCAGTGTTAAAGGACAGAATTTACCCTGTGAGCAATACAGCATTTTCCCCAAAATTAGTGCCTCTCAGATATGTTGAAACCCCAATACCTGGAAGATAGGGAAAGAGAAAGGATACTCTTCCTCCCCCTTCCCACTCCACACAGTGTTGCTGAGATTGGGAACCATCCATTCTTACCATCATTGGTAAAATAATCTGATTAGGATACCTTAGATTTTTATTTTTCACATGAACAAAATACTCAATGTGTAAATAATCTTTATATTAGTCTTGTATGTTAGGCTAGAAACTATATCCCATATTGTTGTAGACTAGAGTAGGATGGCAGTGAAGAAATTGAATCTATGACTTGTCTGATGCCAACTAGAGACTTGAAGTAGGGACTTTATAAATTCATTTTTATGAAGCATGACTCTATGGATATTTAGAAATGTCCTGCTGAAATTATACATTGTCTCTATAAAGTATTCCTGGAACAGCAATCTTACTTAAAATTATTTCTCCTTATAACAAACTTTATTAGCTGTTTGGGGATGATCTTGAAAAGCTAAGCAGAATTGGGCTTGGTTAATAGCTAAATGGAGATTATTAGCTCAATACAACTAAATACACATTTTCTGCTAAAGCATGATGTGGCTTGTTTAATTTAGCATATTGTGTGGACCAAATCATTGTAATTTGTAAGCCAGGTTTTATGGTTTTATCTCAGACTCAGTCAATTGTGTTTTATTTAATATCATGGTTAGGATTAATAATATATATATATCTTATATATATATCTGAAAGTTGCATAACATTATTTTTAATCCCTAGCTAATATTATTTTCAATGCCAATGATAAACCATCCACCAATTCTCTACCATTGCTTCTGTTTGCTAGAGCTGGTTTTTATCAAGAGCACAATCATAGAAATCAGAAAGTAAGGAAGGGAAGACTTCTTCAGAGATAATGAATAAAACTGAAAGGTAAAAAAGCACTGGGAAGATAAAAGCATCAAACATCTTGCCATAGTGCCATTCTTCTATTTCTTGCTCTAGTGTCAAATTAAACTGGTCTATGTAAAATTGCCTGCCACTCTTGCCATTATAGACATAGCCAATCTTCCAATATCAAAGGCCAAAGAGATCTAAGCTGGAGACTGAGCTGGCAGTTCCCTGACTTTCTGGCTATTCCTATTACACAGAAACAAAACACCCAAGGGATAGTTGGAAATGACATATACTGTGCCTGCTGAAGGCATCTGTTCCTTGGAGCATACAAAGTAATAGAAATACCAAATTATTTTTATCTGCAGTCCATGATACCCTAAAAGCACAACAACAAATATGTCAGGCAGAGAGGTAGGCAAAATAAAAGGCAATGGAGAGATCAGACTTGTTTTCTAAGTTTGAGGGAAGAGATGGTGGATTTGGTATTCATCCCAGCAGCCTTGTACCCCCATTTGCTTCACTGCTTGACACTAAGTATACAAGGTATATATACAGAGACAGTGGGAGGAGCAACACAGCAGGTTTGGACAGCTATTGAAAGAATAGAAAGCAATGTTGGAGGTCGTCCCATGTTTTTGAATCTCCATTCCAACATGATTCAGGAAGACAGTCCTTCCCAGGGTTAAGTGACATGTTTCCCCTAGGGGACAGGAATTACTGCTTGAAATATTTGCCAAAATAGATTCAAGAGAGAGCAGCTAAACTAAAAATAAATATTAGAATGCAATGAAAGTATTGAAGCTTCATTTAGATCTCCATCTAATCAAAACACAGAAGATAGTTAAAATAATCTCCTTACTCTTCATGCCCACTGTTTGACCATAGGGAAGCCTCTAGCACAACATTCTTCTCTCAGGCATTCCCAACACACACACACACACACACACACACACACAAATGAGGCATTGCCCCCTCCCCTGCATCAAGGTGCTGTGTTCCTGGTTAGATTGCTGGGGTAGTGAACCTCACCCAGGTAAGATTTCCTTCCCTAGGAGCATGGAGTTAGAAAGCATTCTTCCCAAATCCCAACCTGGCTACTTCCATTCTGTTAAGGTGCCAGGGGTGCCCCCACGCTCACCTGTATTTCTTCAGATACTCGTGTTGACAGCAAGCGAAGAGTTAACGCTGCCAGCTTTGCCTGGCCTCGTTCCCTGCCAGGTGTCCTGCCAAGAAATCGGGAAGCATACTTAATCCGTTACACCAGGAGAAGGAGGAGGAGGAGGCAATAGGATGGAAAAAGGTTGCGCGGCGAGACTTCGCCTAAAGCCGACCTCGGGGCACGGCGGTACCCTGGATGCCCGTGTGGCACGGAATCAGCCTGGAGAGGGAAGAGGGAAGAGCAGTTCTCAGGGCGACTCCGACGTGAGAGGAGAAGGGAATGGGAAGGCGAGGGCCAACCTGTGCCCATCCACTTTTGGGGGTGCAATCACACACGCCAGGGAGCGTCCCTTGCGATTCAGGCTCCCACCTGCCAACCAGCCGGTGCCAACTCCACGCCCCGCCGCTCGCTCTTTGCCGGGGCAGGCGGGAAAAGCTCGGAGGGGGCAGCCGCTCCGAGAACGACAGAGACCCTCGGCGAGCCCGTCCCTCTTCCCTCCTTTTGGTTGCGCCGCCAATTCCTCCTCCCCCTCGCACGTGGTCATTCACGCTTTCTTCCTCCAAATTCCTGACAGGAGGAGCCCGGCCGCAATTATTTATACCGCCAACAAATCCCCCCCGAAGGGTAAATCACCTACCGCAGCTGGCGGGCCCCAGGCAGGGCTGGATCCATTGGGCAAGAAACCGGTGATGGCTGAGCGGAGTTATCCTCAACATCTGTGGGAGGGCGGAGGAAATGGTTCTCTTTATTTCTCCCCAAATGCCGCGGAAAAGGGTAAGAGATATCAATGACCATGTGCCGTGGCGGCGGCGGCGGCGGTTGCAGTGGAGATGCACCGCTGCACCCTTTAGGCGCTTTGTCGCCTTCTCCTTTGGAAAAAAGGGAACGGGGCTCGTCCGTCCTAAAGGAGGACGTGTTACGTGTGCCGTTTGTTTTTTGCTACAGTTGCCTGTGGCATCAACCTGTGAGGGAGGTTGGAAACAGCTGGACTTGTTGCATGCGGTGGAGCTGACTGCCAGGGATGATTCTCGGGGGCACCGTTGCAGGGAGCTGCGGTGTTTAGGCATAATCCCAGACGCAGCTCCTTGTAAACAGGTCCCGCTGAAGTTAAAAGAGGTTTACTTTTGAGCACGCAATCGTTATGCACAGTTTGTTTTTGGGGGGATGGTTGGGGGAGGGGGGGAAAGGTTATTTTGGAGTGAATCACAAACAAGTGGAAAACTCTGGTCATGGATCCAATCGTGGATCCTTACCCTAGAGCAGTTTTTCCCCCAGTGATATTTGTTACCAAGACTAGCACCCAAGTAAGGCCAATGAGAAGATTTAAAATATCTGGAGAGGGAGAAAAGATTGTGCAAAATTCGGCCATAATATCTGTTATGTAATGCAGTATAGTAGTCCTTTTTGAGGGATGGATTTTTCCACTTTCAGCTTCAGAATGGCATAGTTAAAACTGGCAAAGGGAATTGGCATTCTCCCCAAATCTGTAAGGTAGATTGATTATAAATTTAGTCAGATCTTTATTATCCTTTCATCAATAGAGGACTGTGAACTGATATGAATAGATAAAATGATTAGGTTTGTTGTAAATCTAACTCCAGTATTAGTTTTTATACATAAAATGTTAGTTAATTCAGTAGGATAGCTCTCCTTGTAGAGCTTCAAAGAGAGCTATGTAGTCTGAAAGTCCTCTGGATGCTGTATATAGTATCTTCTGAGCCCAATATGTTTTGCTCAGTAAAAGAATACATAGAAAATTATAGGCATTAGAATTTTTGAATTTTTTATTTCAATAAAGTATAGATATAAGAAACAGCAGAAATGTGCTATTTTTTCTTTGTGGATAGTTCCTGAAATAATTGCATCCTTTATCTCTTTTGTTATTTTAGTATGTATTTTTTATGGATTGCTTCTCAAAGACGATTTTTTTTCTGTAATATTCAATAACAGGCACTGTCAGCTATGGTGTAGGTGAGTGAAATCACAATTAGATTTTCAAAAGGGACTTTATCTTTTAAGCAGTTAGGTAATACTGACTATCAATTTTGAGATTTATGCCTTTTCCATGCAGTGTTACCCAAACAGACTTTCCTTGACTTAATGTGTTTCAGATAATGCCCTTCAAGTCCCAGATTTTCCATTTTGGTAATCCAACATATCTAGAAAGATGCTGTTCTAGGGTAATATCCCCACAAACCTCTTTTATATTATCAACTCCAATTCCATCTTTAGGGAGAAACTGGTGTGTTGTTACCCAAGTCCTATTTTTGTCAGCTTGGAGCTTTCCTGGATGATTGAACCAAATCTATTGGAAAATTGTGGATTTTCAGTAGCACAATTATTAATTTTTTTCCATACAAATAAAATATGGGTATAGGCTTCTGCTTGGTTGAAATGCCTATAACATAACTGTCACAAAGCAACAAATATTTCAGCCCCACCATCTGAAAATGTTACTGTCATATCCAACTGTGACCCTTGAAAGTGCAGAAGTACTTTTTAAAAAGTGTAGTCCCTATCTACAAAAAGATCACACTCCCCACAAGAAACTCTTGAAATACAATTCAGAGACAAAAAAAGAATGAAAAAGAACAATAGTGAACCCTTCTATTTTAATGACACATTATTTCGGAACAAATTTCATAGCAAATGAATTATAATTTGGAATTTTCCTATCTTTGCATAGACTCCTTTTTCTGGTGTTAATATTTCCACACGTAAATGTATATAAAGGCTAATATCCTTCTCATAGAATATTTCACTGTGATTCTACATGCTGCTATCAACTTAGACATGTGTCGAAAGACATTTTTATGCTATCCCATCACAAACCTTGCCATCATGGGATTTATAGCAGTTTTCACTGCAGGGGAATTCACCTGTTTTTGCTGTCACCCACACAGGTTAGATTAAGTGTGAAATACTGGGTTGAAAAAGCAGACTCTGTGCAGCTAGATTGCTTCTAAGCTACAGGTAGCCGACCAGAGTACCAATATATCTACGGTCCTATTTAGGTTTTCATCAGGTTTCAGTCTTCTTTTACAGCATATCCTGGCAATCTTACAGCCTCAAATTTCAAGTTGATTTTGTTCATTTTCAAAATATTTCTAAGCTGCTCCTCTTCATAATAATTTATTTCCAGGGCTGCCCCTCCCCCATGAAATCAATGGAAGCAACAATAAGTTGTATTGTAATTGCCCCCTCCTTTTGTCTCTTGTTCACTCCTATCATTTGCTCTGCCATGTTGCAGTTACAATTGCTTCATGTTCATCATTTATTGGCTTGATTTGTTCTGATGCTGCTACTTGCATTGTCTTCTGCTTGTCTTGCTCACTGTATGATTTGTGTACCTCTTCAAACTGCATCAGTTGCCCTTCCCAGAAGCAGCAATGGACCCTCTTTCTTGTCAGGTCAGGAACCTTCTTATCTATCAAAACTATGTCTTGATGACGATATTGCAGTCACTCTTATTATATTGGGGTTTTTTTAATGCTTTTCTAAAAAAATGATACTCAGATACATGAATGCAAAATACTATCCATACAGAAGGAGCCTGCTGCATTAAGAAAAAAAGTATCCCACCTGTCTTCTCTAGGAAATTACTTTAGAAATTGTTCTGTTAAAAATAAAAATTGTATCAAACATCACAAACAACATTCTGTTGTGGTGATGGTATTTGTTGTGATGATGGTATTTGATGGTGTTACTTGCATCATTTGCTCCTTCTCTTATGGCCACTTACTTCCCAAGACTAGTTATAATCAAGAATGGATAAATAATATTTCTTTGTGGTCATTAATGATCAGTGTAATTCCATATGATAAATAATTATTCGCCTGTTTCTGTTTTTTTATATTTCTTCGTATTTTTGCTTCAGCTCACTGCCCTGAGTAGATTATGCTAGAAACAGTTGAGAGTGGTTTTTATTATTGTCATTCCATAATATGGCTAGTTCAAGAAATTATACAGCCAGAAGTAAATCCCAAACTTTGAAAAGCCCAAGATCAAATTGGATATTCAGTATTAAGGTTTTGTTCCAATGCAGTTCATTGGAATGAAAAATGCCATAGGACAAAATGGAGCCCATCTCTAATGATTATTATCATATTTTAGAGATCTTCCTTGACCTATAAATTTACCTTTAGTAAATACTAAGAAACTAAGAAATTATTGTGTAAGGTGAAAGTGGATTGGTGGTTGAAATCCTATTCCTAATATGCTGAGGGCCACCTAATTTCTCTCCTGAAATATTTTCCTCATTACTTTCCTAACAGAGATAAATCTTCATATCAGTTTTAAGTAATTACAGTACTTTAATTTTCTGGACTTTTCACTTTTTAAAAAAGGTGCATTTACTATAGAGGTAAAGAGGAAAATACTTTTGACAGTTTGTCCCATTTTAATCAATAATATTAATGTTGCAGTCATTTGAAGCAAATGGTTAATATTGTAGAATATTAGAATATAGTGTTCAAACTATTGGGGTTTTAGGATGCAGAGAGAGTGAATGGAAACAAAATAGAAATATAAAGCAAAACGTAAGATATCCACAGCTGAGCCATTGATTTTAGATTGATAAATGCGATGAATTGCCATGATTCAAATATCTAGACTCAATAAATTATTACAATAAGTCAGGATCACTAGCACTATTCCCCAGAATTATAAAGTAATTTAATTAAAAGCTGTTTTAGTGCTGTGTTATCCCATTTCCCATTTCAGAGGTTTAAGAATGCAATTCATATAAGGGTTAAATTTCTTTTGGAAGAAGGTCATTGGAAGGTAATTGATATGCTGCAATATTTCATCTTATTAAAAATATATGAGCAATTGCTACCTTGGATGCACTGATTGTTACAGTTTTGACACCCTAGCAAAACCATGCCATTAGCAATCACACCATCACAAAAAGGATTTTAAGAAATTTGATTCCCCCCCCCACCTCCACTTCTGAATATGGTGCCTTACTTAGTTTTTTGATCTATGGAACCATCTTGCCTGCAGTGGAGTTCCAGGGAAGAAATTGTGAACTGAATGATGATGGAATGAAAAGCTAGGAAGTAGATCTTCGTAATTCCCTTCTGGACAAGGAAAGAATTTAAGAATGCCCACAAGTGCTCCAAACAGGTGCTTCTCACAAGAAGACCACAAGACAGAAATCTCTGGTGCATTTAGAACTCTGGGAGACTAGAGAATAACGATCATGCTCAAACCATGATTGGTACCTTAAAAGGATACTGGGTTTGCATACTTCTTTTTTCCAATCATTTTTGGAATAATTTATTGTTAACTGCTTTTCAGCTATTAGGAACCTGTGGATTGATAAGTGTGAAGACACTATGTAAGTTTTCTTCAATTCTTAGCAAAAGGAATTTTAAGTACAAGTTTAAAGACTTCTTTAAAAATGTGGAAGGGAATAAACAGCAAAAGGGTTACTTAGAACTTTGATTTTGGAAAGTTACAAACAAATTAAGGGTCCATGAGGATTTGAAATAAGTTTTGGGATTAATTAAAATAATTCTTCCCATAGACCAATACTTTTGTTTTGAATTCATGTAAAAAAAAATAATAAGATGAGACTTCGAAGGTTGGACACTAGAGGGAACTAGAAGGAATGAAAGATTAAAATTAAAGGAGAATAGCACTTAAATTTGATTTATTAATTCAGAATGGAACAAAATATTTTAAGACTGGATATTTCTTTAACTGTGGACCCAGAGGTTAATTGTGCTAACTTTAGACTGTGTTTAAAAGATGTTATGGAAGAGGAATCTCAGACTTCAGAAGTCTGAGACTGAAAAAGTGACAGTCTATAAGAATAAGAAAAAGAGGTTACACTAGACTAAAATTGTTTATTCTTGTGATGAAATGGAGCATCATTTCTTTGTATATTCCTTTTCTTTTTCTTTACAATTTTTCTTTCTTTTCTATTTTTTTCCTTTTTTGAAACTTCTATTTCTCTTTTTCTTTTTGTTTGCTTTTTATAATTGTGATTGCAATTTTTAATAAAATTACTATTAAAAATCTCTAGTCTACTTATATCAGTCAATCTTTATTACAGTCACAGACCAGAATAAAAGTTAAACATTAGCACAAAATAAATCAGTAGAGCAGAACTGGACAGGATATAGTAATGTTCGCTCCCACAGAGAGGGACTCCTCAGGGTGCCATCGTCCAAATTATGCCGGCTGGTGACACCCAGGAGGAAAGCCTTCTCTGTGGGAGCTCCTACCCTTTGGAACGAACTGCCCCCGGAAATACGTACAATCTCTGACCTCCGGGTTTTTCGCTGTGCGGAACAGATCCTACTGTTCCGACAGGCGGGGCTGTCTATTTAAGTGGTTTTAAATTGGAATTTTAACCTGGGGTTTTAAATTTCGGCTGAAACTGTTTAATTGATTTTAATTAATTTTTAACAATTATGTCTTTATATTTATGTTTTTAAATTGGCTGTACACCGCCCCGAGTCCTTCGGGAGAAGAGCGGTATATAAATAAAATTAACATAACATAACATAACATAACATAACATAACATAACATAACATAACGTATTACAACTGATGGTGAAATCAATAGTTTACCTGTATGAATGAGACAGCTTGAGCCTAGTGGTCAGAAAAATTAAATATTATACAGTAACAGGTGGTCATATTTGCTGTCTGACATAAGATTGCTTGAGAAAGACATTTCCTATGAAGAATCTTTCTTCTTAGCTGCAGTCTCAAAAATGTAGCTATAACTGTCTCAATCAAAAACTTTCATTTATTCTGTATTCCTTTCCCAGATATACAGACAAATATACACATTAGAAAATGAGATCAAGGAACATTCTTGACATAATATACAGGTAGTCCTTGACTTATGACCATAATTGAGTCCAAAATTTCTGTTGCTAAGTGAAACAATTGTTAAATGAATTTTACCACCTTTCTTGCTACTGTTTTTAAGTGAATTATTGCAGTTGTTAAGGTAGTAACATGGTCACTAATCTGGCTTTCCCATTTACTTTGTTTGTCAGAAAGTTGCAAAAGGTGATCACATGACTCCAGGGCACTTCAACCATCATAAATATGAATCAGTTGCCAAATGTCTGAATTTTGATCACATGACCATGGAATTGTTGCAACAGTCACAAGTGTGAAAAACAGTTATAAGTCATTTTTTTCAGTGCTGTTGTAAGTTCAAATGGTCACTAAATGAAGTGTTGTAAGTCAAGGACTACCTGTACTTTTACTCCTTTTAAACTTGGTCAAGGTAAAATGTATGTCCCAGGCAGGTAGTGTTCCCACATATAGGCACTTTTCTTACCTAACGTTTTGCAAATTATTTTACTTAATATATAATGATCGATGGCAAGCTGAGATATTGCACAGTGAAGCACCAGCTTCTAGTTTCAGCTTTATAAGAATGCCATAGGGCAGGAGTCCCCAATCCCCGGGCCATGGCCCACTATTGGGCCTTCAGCCATTCAGAACCAGGCTGTGGAAGTGGCGGGCGAGCGCATGCCCACATACTTCATATGTATGAGGGGCGGGAGCCCCCACCCACTGCTCGTGCAAATTGCACTTGCCCGCCATTCGCATGAAACCATCTACTCTCCCCCACCCCCGGTCTGCAAAGCCAGAAAGGATGGGGAATTTTGCCATAGGACATAGGGGGCGAATCATTGGCCCCCATGGAAAAGGCTTGCAACTTGGGTGTCCTCCTGGACTCACGGCTGTCTTTAGAAGAGCACATGATGGCCGTGGCCGGGAGGGGGGGCTTTCTATCAGGTTCGCCTGATACGCCAGTTGCGCCCCTTTCTAGATCGGGACTCCTTACGCACGGTCACTCAAGCACTCGTCACTTCTCGTCTGGACTATTGTAAAGCTCTCTATGTGGGGCTCCCCTTGGGGTGCACCTGGAGGCTCCAACTGGTGCAGAATGTGGCCGCGTAGGAGATTATGGGGGCGACGGGATGCTCCCATGTGACACCTCTCCTGCGCGAGCTGCATTGGCTTCTGGTGGACTTCCGGGTGCGCTTCAAGGTGTTGGTGACCACCTTTAAAGCGCTCCATGGCTTAGGGCCGGGATATCTACGGGACTGCCTTCTGCCACCAATCGCCTCTCACCGGCCAGTTCGCTCCCACAGAGAGGGCCTCCTCAGGGTGCCATCGGCCAGGCAATGTCGTCTGGCAACCCCCAGGGGGGAGAGCCTTGTCTGTGGTGGTGCCTACCCTCTGGAACGACCTCCCCCCAGAGATACGAGTGATCCCAGATCTCCGGACTTTTCATCGGGCCCTTAAAACGCATCTCTTCTGGTTAGCTGGGCTGGCCTGACCCCATGTTGGTTTTAAAGTTTTTGTTATTGATTTTAATTCAAATTTGGGCCAAATTTATTTAAATCATTTAAACTATTTTTAACTTTTGTATATTGTGTTTTTTAGTTGGCTGTTCACCGCCCTGAGTCTGAAAGGAGAAGGGCGGTATAGAAATTTAATAAATAATAGTAATAATAATAATAAAAAGTAGAAATATTTTGTGATTAGCCATGCCCATATTGGAAGCCATTTTGTTAACAGATAAACCTTCACAGTAACCTCTGTAGACCACAGGTGACATAGTCTTAAAACACAAATTATTTCCACCAGCTTAAAAACATTGATTATTGCTACAGTACAGAGAACACAAACTCTGGCATACTTATTCAAAAATTTGTCCTTTCCTTATTAATCTCAAATAAACCTGTATACAATTGCAGACTAAATGCACCATAGAAACAGGAGGAGGGGAATATTTTGTGCAGTTGTTTAGAACATGAGAAATTTAGAGATTAAAAGCATTTTGTGATATGGTCACAAAATAAATCCAGTTTCCTTTAAGGATGCTGAAATCCTTAACAGTATTTATCTCTAACATTATTTCCTGTGATTGCAGTTAGTATCTAATTCATAGAACCATAGGGTTGGAAGGGGCCTTGGATGTCTTCTAGTCCAATCCCCTGCCCAAGGCAAGGAGTCCATCCGGGACAACTGGTTGTCTAATCCTGTCTTGAAAACCTCCAGCACAACTCTAGAACGCAAGCTGTTCTTCAAATATCCCTTATAAAAACTCTGGCCAGTTAATAGTGAATATTGAGGATTAGTCATAAGTAAGATCAGAAATCCCCAAACATTTGGCAACTGAGTACATTTTGAGAATCATCTGATACTTTCATTCATCTCAAGTACTGAAAATTTCCCTAAAAGCCCAAGTATTATGTATAGTTTACATAAGACTTGGAGTGTATGACATTTTGTATTTTTAGTACTGTAGTCTATCAAAATATAAAATGCAAACAAAAATGAAAATAATGGGGAAATAGGTGTGGAAAAGGGGAAGAAGAGAAAGTGAAGGATAAAAGGGAAAAGAAAAAGCAAAGCATTGACTTCTGATTCTTTTTGGCACAGTAGAAGAAGATAATAACATATAACCTCAACTTTTTATTTTTATATAATAATATATATTAGCCGTTTCTATAACAAACCTACCTAATCATCAAAACCCAAACTCACATTTCATTTTTTTTCCATCGCAAGCACAAAATCCAAAAGTAGTTTCCAAGTAGAAACAAAATTAATCGTTTTTTCTTTGATCAAAGCAGTCGATTTTACCATCTCTGCTACTTTTGGAGCCATTTGTCTATTGTGGGATTCAAGGTATTCTTCCATTTCTATGCATAAAATATTCTATCTGCTGTCAACATATATAACCACTTGAACATTTTTTTTGCCCAAATTTACCATCATGGTGTGTGGTTGTTCTAGTTGTGTGTCCTCTCTCCTGCTTACTTTTGCATCTACAATAGTATCCAGTTACTATAGAGTCAAAACAGCCATTAATATCTTGTCCCACACCTTCTTGCAAGTCAACCTCTTATGGTACTTCTTAAATCATGATCTCCAGGGGCAGGTTTCAAATCCTGTCACTACTGGTTTGCTCGTGTGTGCGCGCATGCTCATGTGTGTGGCACTTCTGCGTATACGCAGAAGCGGGCGGGTGGGCGGAGCCTCCCGCCGCCACCACTACTGGTTCCCCTGATCCAGTGCAAACCAGTAGCAACCCACCACTGATGATCTCCAATCTTATAGAATATGTACTAGAGTCCGTTTTTGTATGTGAGATCTCTCTATAACAGAATCCACCCCTTGTTTGTTTCTTAGTTAGATTTCTATCCCATCTTTCCACAAAAAAATTCAAAGGGACATGCATATCACTCTCCTTCAATGAACTTGAACCAATCCTAGTTCTTAATTTTAATCACTACCCTATCCAGGTAATCCTTGACTTACAACAGTTCATTTAGTGAACATTCAAAGTTACAATGGCACTGAAGAATTTGACTTATGACCATTTTTCACAGTTACAGCCTTTGCAGCATCCCAATGATCATGTGATCAAAATTCAGATGCTTGGCAACTGGTTCATATTTATGATGGTTGCAATGTCCTGGAGTCATGTGATCATTATTTGCGACCTTCTGACGAGCAAAGTCAATGGGGAAGCCAGATTCACTTCACAACCATCTTACTAACTTAACAAATGCAATGATGCACTTAACAACTGTGGCAAGAAAAGTCATAAAATGGGGCAAACTCACTTAACAAATGTTTCACATACCAACAGAAATGTTGGGCTCAATTGTGGTCGTAACTCAAGGACTACCTATACTACAATGGCACTGTAACACTGCTACTCAATGCTCACAATGAATAGGGTGTAGAATATTAATTGTGGTTAAAACCTGTGCACAAACAATGTGGAATGCTGAACAAATGCTATGCTGGCATGGAATTCTGGGGGTTCTAGTTCAAAAATTCTGATAGGCATAAAGTGGGGAAAGCTGGATTTAGGTAGTAGCTAATTTTTGTTTTAAAATGTGAGCAGCTAGATGGCAGCATGACTGCATTTCCTGGTGGTTATGCAACTTTATTGCCCTCAGGTTATTTCATTATTACTTCTCTCTAGACTTCATACATCAGCCAGTTTTCTATTGAGAGAAAGTAAGAGACAGTTAAGCAAGCATGCAAGACAGACTAGCAATCAAGAAAAACACGATGAGCAAATGAGAATGATTGAGAGATCAATACAGCAAAAGCTTAATGCAGTAATGAGTGAGAGATGCAACTAAGTGGAAGAAAGAATAGATGGATGGATGGATGGATGGATGGATGGATGGATGGATGGAAGGTAGGTAGGTAGGTAGAAAGATAGATAGATAGATAGATAGATAGATAGATAGATAGATAGATAGATAGAACGAAGTAGACATGTGAGCAAAATAACAAAGATAAGCAAGTGAGAGTGAATGTTGGAAGGGACAGAATGAAAAAGTAAGTGACAGAGATAGTTTGCCAGTTATCCTTGGGATCAGTGGTTGCTTCTTGGTAAAATAGAAGAGACTTGTTGGGAAGAATTTGTTCCATAGGTTGGAGTAATGAAACCCACACCTTTTGTTTGGAGTAAAATCTTACTTTATTAAATGCACAGTGTTGGAGGCAAGCAACAACTCAACCTACTTAGTTGAAAATGAAAGCTTCACATGCATACAGAGTCAGGTTGCAAATTCATGATATATGAAGTAAAGTTTTACAAAGGTGGAGTGTTCTACAAGGGCTGATATAATTCATTTTACTTATCACTAATTCTTGCTTCTATCCATTGTCTAGCTAGCTTATCACACATCCTTGTTTGTTCCCAGCTCA
>WNWU01000012.1:4107411-4242290 GCA_012654045.1 Ptyas mucosa | reverse complement strand
ATTTATATTTATATGCCGCACTTCTCCGGAGACTCAGGGCGGCTTACAATGCGTTAAGCAATAGCCTTCATACTTTTGTATATTTATACAAAGTCAGCATATTGCCCCCACAATCTGGGTCCTCAGAGTATATGCTCTCTGTCAGAGTGCCCCATTATTATAGGCGACTGGAGGGCAGGAATTGACAATGTTTTATGAATCAAAGTGCCTACTATATTAATACATTAATTTAACATGTCTAATTTTTGTTATTTATGAAGAAACTAGAGGAAAGTATACCTATTGCTCTGCCCCAAGTTTTATATCGATGATTATGCGAACTATGAGAAATATGGATCAGCTGCAGAGAAGGAACTACTTCATCATACAATTATCTATACATTTTGATATGGGCAAATATGGAATTGTGCATCACAATATGAATGATAAGAACATGCTAACTTCTGTCTGGTTACTAAGCTTCTTCAGTACATAATTGATTATATAAATCCTGTATCAGGAGCACACAACTAAAAGAATTGTTTCAGCAGATCAATTTCTTTTTGCAAATCCACCTATTTTGAGCAGAACACATAGCAGATGCCCATGTCCCATTGGGATGTATGATCCCACAGTCCTTGTTCTCATCCTTGCTTGGCTCTCCTTGATTCCAAAAACTAGAAAGAAAATAACAGAGTATTTATCTATATTTTTATGAATTTGCTATATTATTCATGCATTCTACTTTGAGATTATGACCTAGTGTTTTCATCTTCCTCTTAAAATAATTATTAGCATGGTATTAATGACATATGGAATAGAATATAAGTGGTATCTTCTATATGGATGAGTTTGCTAATTATATAGCTCATGTGGCCAGAGTCCCTCTTTCTGCTCTGCAGTTCTGGGGAGGAGAGGGGATATTCAGCAACTAAGAAGTATTGTCCACTTTTCTCTCAAGAGTCAAAGTAACAGAAGAGAAGTATGGACAGGCACCTGGCATTTACAAATTTTGACCTGGTTTCTAAAATCAAGCAAAAATGGTCAACACATGAGAAATTTGATGAATGTGATGTACACAAACTTACTGAACCTCATCTAACTGAAAGATGGGGTTTATTTTACCGGGGGGAAATGGATTTTACCAAGTATGGGGAAGAATGGGAATAGAACAGAACAGAACAGAACAGAACAGAACAGAACAGAACAGCTTTATTGGCCAAGTGTGATTGGACACAAGGAATTTGTCTTTGGTGCATATGCTCTCAGTGTACATAAAAAGACAAGATACATTTGTCAAGAATCATAAGGTACAACACTTAATGATAGTCATAGGGTTAAAAATAAGCAATCAAATCATACTATGAAACAATATCAATATAAATCGTAAGGATATACAGTAAGCAACGAAGTTACAGTCATGCAGTCATAAGTGGGAGGAGTTGTGTGATAGGAACGATGAGAAGATTAATAATAATAGTAATGCAGCCTTAGTGAATAGTTCGACAGTATTGAGGGAATTATTTGTTTAGCAGAATGATGGCATTCGGGGGAAAACTGTGAGGGCATCCTAGACCAAGTCAAATCCCCAAACACTAGAGAAATATTGGAAGCTTGGCATTCAGACAAATCAGCTGTCAATAAACACATAGAAATAAAGACACAATATAAAGCTAAGAAGGAAAAAAAGGAGGGCGCAAACTCCAGCAACCAACATCCACAAAAGCATGGATTAACACTGACAAACAAGCAGAAAACCATACCCTAATCAACAACACCCCACCAACACTGACACACATACAAACACACACACATATAAGGAACAAGTCTCATTAGCATTGGATGATGTTTCCAGTTGGTTAATGAAATCTCTGCAAGCAAATAATCAAACTCAGAGAGCACCAATGAGTTCACTGGGTTTGATCTGCAGTCATTTTGTGGTTCCCTTCTACTCTAAGATTGTTCAAACAGACTAGAGATGATGTTCATTTGAACTCCAAGATACAAACTCATTCAAAGGAAACCGATATTTTGGTATTCCCATTCCATTTCAGTCAGTTTCAATATTTCACCCAGACTTGTCATTTTTTCTTCACTGTTTCCTGGTGGAACACGTCTTTTCTGGGTCAAGAAGACTATACCAAATAACTATGTCATCTTGCTATCTGTGGGCATTTTGCCATCTTTGCTGAGCAACTAGTATATTAATTATTTTTCTATTGCTTTGAATATTTCTAAAGGCACATTTATTATAATTCTGGGCACTTTTCAGCAACCAGGACTCATTCTGAGCTTTAGCTTTCACACACCGTCTCTGTAGTTCCATATCACTCATATTTTCCCTTCTTTATATATCCTTTTTTTAAAAAATTGTGTAGCCCCAAGTTTTCTGCTGTCCTACATTTTTTCCTCATAGGGATTGTGTGCAAATATATTTTCAAGAGAAATATATGTTCTCTTTTTTTTAGAAGCTCCCACATATTTTGAGCTCCTTTTCTTCATAAATTTCAAAATCTGTGGAATCCTATTAATTTTTTCCCCTTGATCTTATTAAAATTCTTTTTCTGAAACATGGGGCTTAAAAAAGAAAGAAAAGAAAAACATCCAAAATATACTCACCTTGTACTGATTAGCATACCGCTGTCTTTCCACTTCCACACTCCTTCTAAATCACTTATACCCAGCCAATGGTCAACTTCATTGAGGTTATTTCTCAGAAAACCCTGAAACAAAAAAGTATAGGCCAATCAGCTTGACATAAATACTTGGGAAAATTCTGGAAAAGATAAGTATAGGATTTGTGAGTACCTAAAAATGAATAAAGTGATTACTATAAACCAGAATAAATTTGTCAAAAACAGATCATGCCAGAGGAACCTTATATCCCTCTTTGATAAAGTGACTAAACATGTGGAGAACAAGGAGAACACAGATTTCTTCTTGATAAGGTGGAAAAATATGGGATAGACAGTACCCTCACCAGATGTATTCACAATTGGCTGACCACATCCAGCATTCCGCAATGGAATTATATCAACATGGATGGAAACATGCAGTGGGGTACCTCAAGGTTCTGTCTTGGGCTCAATGCCCTTCAACAACTTCATAAATGATCTGGACAAGGGGATAGAAGTGATTTTATCAGATTTGCAAATGCTACCAAGATGGGGGGAGGCGGGAATTGCTAACACTTTGGAAGACAGACTCAAGATTCAGAAAGATTTTGACAGACTTGAGCATTGGGCTCTATCCAACAAGATGCAGTTCAATGGTTAGAGAGGTAAGTTCTGCACTTAGGCCGGAAAAACACCTGCCAAAAAGCCAATACAATCCTGGGCTGCATCAACAGAGGGATAACATCAAGTTCAGAGGTGGGTTTCAGCAGATTCTGACCAGTTCTGGAGAACCAGTAGTGGAAATTTTGAGTAGTTCAGAGAACCAGTAGCAGAAATTTTGATTAGTTCTGAGAACCGGTAAATACCACCTCTGACTGGTCCTGTCCCCATCTATTCTCTGCCTCCCGAGTCCCAGCTGATTGGGAGGAAATGGAGATTTTGCAGTAACCTTCCTCTGGATTGGGTGGGAATGGAGATTTTACAGTATCCTTCCCCTGCCACACCCACCAAGCCACGCCCACCAAGCCACACCCACAGATCCAGTAGTAAAAAAATTTGAAACCCACCACTGATCATGATCACCAGAAGTGATAATGGTGCTTTACACTGCAAGAGAGGATTGCAGTATAGGGGATTGACTCCAAAGCACCAAAGGGCAGAACAAGAAGTAATGGATGGAAGCTTTTTAAAGAGAAGTAAGCAGTGGTGGGATTCAAATTTTTTATCAACCAGTTCTGTGGGCGTGGTTTGGTGGATGTGGCTTGGTGGGCATGGTTGGGTGGTCATGTGATTGGGTGGGCGTGGCCAACTTGACATCACTCATATCAAGGAACACTTTGCCCAGCCCCTCTCAGCCACTCCTTGTCACCCCCAGCCTCAATATATCTATAGTTCTGTAAAATGCTTACTTTTTTCTACTTTATTATCTGCATATACATACTATAGATGCACTTTCATGGACCACTGAAAGGAGGAAATGGCTCACATGCTTTGCCCAAGAGTGTGATAGGTAACAGGCTTTTAAGGGGCTGCCAGAAAGAAAGGGGGGGGGCAATGTATTTTCCAAAGCAGCAGAAGGCAAAACAAGAAGCAATGGATGGAAACTGAACAAAGAGAGAAGCAACCTAAAACTAAGGAGAAACTTCCTGACAGTGAGAACAATTAACCAATGGAACTGCTTGTCTTCAGAAGTTCTGGGCGCTCCAACGCTGGAGGTTTTCAAGAAAAGACTGGACAGCCATTTCTCTGAAATGGTATAGGGTCCCCTCCAAGGTCCCTTCTAAGTATTACTCTGACACCTTTCCCAGGACCTCCACTCAGATTTGGCATCCTCAGTTTTCCTGCCTGAATAGGGGGTTGGACTAGAACAGAGGTCTTCAAACTTGGCAGCTTTAAGACTTGTGGACTTCAACTGCCAAGTTTGGGGGCCCCTGGACTAGAAGACCTCCAAAGTCCCTTTAAACTCTGTTATTCTGTTATTCCTAAGCAAAATAGCTAAGACCAGTGGTTCTCCCCACTTCAGGGAGATTGCGCGCAAAGCGCGTGCACGAAGTGAACCAGTGGTAATACCATTAGAACCCACCACTGGCTAAGACACTCATTGGGACCCTATCTCTTTTAGCATTTTTCTTGACACTTCTCCAAAATGCACCTTCAAGAAGCCATATCTCGGCTTCCGGTGGGGACTGCTGGCATCGCTGGAGGCTTCTTTATGAAGCTCCAAGCCAGGAGTCCGTAGAACTGCAAGAACAGCGACAATCAGCTGTCTTGCAGTTTGGAAACTTTCTCCCTGGCAAATGGGAGGGAGGTGAGTAGACGGGTGGGGTAGAGCTCCCTAAGAGCACCAGATTTTGTCCATAGTCTGGTGCTCGAAGATGAGAGCTCCCCGTTAAGCCTGTCAGTACTCCGGACTCTGGACGTCTCTGCTAATTGCAGAGCTAGATGTCGCAGCCATCCCAGCAACCAACTTTAAATAAACATCTTTGATTCGAGCTGGCAGAGCATAAACAGCAGGAATAAAACAGCAAGTATTTTTTTTTTAACTCCAAGGATTTGCCTTCTCCTAAAAAAATATTTTTTATGGGGAGAAAGAGAAAGCAAGATGGTGTTTGAGTTTCAAAGGGGCGTGAAAAAGCGAAACTTAAAAGTAATTATTGATGAAGTCCCTGTTTGAAACGTAAAACTCTATTTTGAAAAGTGGATTAATCAAGGAAGGAAACAACTGTAATAATTGAAGCAGCAATATAAATTACAAATTGCAAGGGGCTTTTTTTCCCCCTTTTTTCTTGATATTTTTTTTCTTTTTTTTTTTCCTGTCCTTTTGGTGGGGAAAGAAGAAGGGAGTGAGATGGCTGGTCTCCTGGAAAGCAAGGAAGGGATATCTGACTTTGAAGAAGCCCTGAACTCAATTACCTCTGCTCTACTAGAAAAAATTGATACTATTTTTCAAACCTTCCAAGTTGGAAACAATGAAATATGTGAAAATACTGAGTTGCAATCTAGTAGTGGGGTGTTGATTAAAGAGCTGGAAGGAACAAAAATAGAACAGCCTACAGTGTTTTTGGAAAGTAAAATGGAGGCTTTGAAGATTAAGGAGCAAAAATTTTTGGGAGTTGCTGAGATTTTGGCTGCACGAATTTTTTTCTATAAAGTCCCACTTGTATTTAAAGAATTGTTTTTACAACAACCTCATAAAACTCAAGATTATATTGGAGTTAAAAAAGGCAGAGGAATCAGAATGAAAAGAGTTCGTAAAAAAGTCAGGAAGAAAGACTGGAAACGAGGGAAATTACCCTCCTTGGTGGGATGATGGTCCTTAAAAGTATTGTTTAAATGTTTAAAGACTTTAAATTTTTGGAAGATAATATTCAACAGTTTATTGCCAGCTAACTAAACGATGAGCAACGATGAGTGGCAACTTATAGTTGTTTTGGAATGTTTTGAGAAGAATAAACAGATCACAGCAATGCTGGTATTTTGGGTTGTGAACCAAGCCTTGGCCTGAGTGATTTGGAACATTTTATTAAAGATTGTAACAAAATTGGATTTAATTGCAATTGAAGAAACTATACTGAATATAACAAACTGGATTTTTCTGCTTGAAGGTAATAGTTATAAGGCAAAAGAACCATGGACCTAGGGCAATTGCAGCTGATCTGGTGGTTTCCTAAATACGACTGATGAATTCATTAATCTAGTTTCTGGCTGGATTTGATGGATATTATTTGGTATATAAATATAAAGTCACTCGGGGGGGGGGTTTACATAAAGAAGTATTTTTTATTAGGTGGGTAGACGCAAATGAAGACCTCTTAAATACTGTTGGAAGACGTGAACAATTAAAAAGATTAAGAACTGGTTCAATCTAGCATGAAGAAGTCGTACATGTTCGATATAGCTATTAATTAATGTTCTTAGATGATTTCCTAATATGTATTCTAAACTTTATATAACATTTTATATAACATTTTATTTTAAATTTAGGGTTTTATAATGAGGGGGAATTTTTTTTTCTTTCTTTTTAAATGAAAGAAGTTATAAAATATTTTGTTAAATTGCATAGATTTAATAACTTGCTAAGTATGTATTGGTTAAACTGAGTAACGATAGGTTTGATTATGAGATATTGAATTGTTTTACTAATTGCTTCAATTATAAATGGATATTAATTGTGTAAAATTAGATGGAAAAAGAAGAAAGGTTTGCTTTCTTTTTATCTAACTTGTTTTATGATTAGAAGCGTGAGACGGAGTTGCATCTATAGAAAGTTACCTTATCTGTTTTTATTAAGATGTATTTTATATCTTGTATTTGCTCTGGGAAGCCGGGGGGGGGGAGGTGTTTGGGGGGGGCAGCGGGGGAATTTTCTAAGCCTAAAGCAGAGAGGGAAGGAGGATGGGAGAGAGATATCCAATGCTACGTCTGGGAAGCCGGGGGGGGGGAGGTGAGGGGGGGGAAAATGTCTGTAAAACTTTTATAAAACTTTTTCAATTAAAAAAAAAGAAGCCATCTCTCTCTCCCTCTCTCTCTCTCTCTCTCTCTCTCCCTCTCCCTCTCCCTCACACACACACACACACAGACGTTGCATTGGATATCTCTCTCCCATCCTCCTTCCCTCTCTGCTTTAGGCTTAGAAAATTCCCCCGCTGCCTTCCCCAAACACCTCTCCCCATTGCAAATGCAGCGTGCCGTTCAGGTGGGAAATGCCTGGAACGCAATAAAGCCCACCAATTCATCTCCTGCTGGCAGGCTGGCTAATGAGTTGAGAAGAGAGGCGGGGGAGCTGATCAGAGCCCTTCGAAAGAAGGGGGCTGAAGGAAAGTGGATGTGCTACAGGATGCTGCGGATGCCTCGCTCTCCCTTTGCCTGGCTTCCCTCCTCCCGCGATCTCCTCAGTGCTCGCTCGTGTTCCCCCTCCCCACTCTAGCTTGATTGCAAGTGGAGCCACATTGCCTTTTGCAAGCCTGCTGTCGGAGAAGCTGGGTGCCGGTGAAAGCTCACTTTTTGCCTAGCTTTGTCCAGCTGTCAGGGGGACATGGCTTCCTCCCCAGGCCCCTGTCTGTTGTCCCCCCCCAACAGCCAGACAAAGCTAAGCAAAAAGCCAGCCCTCACCAGCACCCAGCTTCACTGACAGCAGGCTTGTAAAGGGCAATGTGAGCTTCTACCTGCGTCAACCTAGGCTGGGGCGGGAGAGAGCGCAAGCGAGTCAGAGGCCCTTCCCTCCAGTCTTTGCCCAAAGCCCCACACCGGGAGGCTGAAGTTTGCATTTCTTCCTCACTCCGACCCATGTGTATCTTGGCAACGGGACTGTTTCTCTCCACCCCTTTTTCCAGCTGCTGGATCAGAGGGATGAACCTAGCTTTGCTGCCCATTGCAGCTAGGAATCTCAAAGCCCAGAAGGAATGTTTGTGCTATGACCAGCCCCTAGATTGGCCTCCTGAAAACTCCATCTCTCAAGGAGCCCGGCCAAACTTTTGTGCGCCACTCGCTGAGGTGAAGGGAGGGGCTGGAGCTAATAGGTAGCCAAACTAAGTGCCCAAAGGACCCCATCCCGTCATCAGGAGTCCTGGTGCCTCAGCGAGTGAAACTTTGGCTGGGCTCCTTGGAAGACCACAGAGTTTACAGGCCGCCTGCCTAGCTAGTGCCCAGATTGGCTGAAACAGAAACATTCATTCTCGGCTTTATTTGAGATTCCTAGCTGCAATGGATAGCAAAGCTAGGACTGACCTCGGCCAGCTTTCTCATTTAGGGAAATGCTGATTGGGAGGGCCGTGCGGCAAGAGAAAAGGCATTACATATCAGCCTCATCCAAGGCGAGTGGCTGGGAGGGGCAAGGGGCATGGCCGAGCATGGTTAGCTACCAGTTCGGGCAAACCGATGCGAACTGGCTGAATCCCACCACTGGAAGTAAGGATAAATTTTCTAACAGTGAGAACAATTAATGAATGGAATTAGCTTGCCTCCCTGAGTTCTGGGTACTCTGTCACTGAAGTTTTCAAAACAGACTGGACAACCATTTTACGGTGATGGTATAATCAGGGAGTTGCACTAGAAGAGTTCTGAAGTCCCTTCCAGCCCTATGATTCACTGTTTTATGTTCTATTACTATGTTGATCAAATAACAACAAAAAAAATCCTAAGATTATTAAAATAAAAGAGAACTTGAAACAGAATAAAGCCAGCAACAGAATAAAGTAATGTAAAACTGGGTAGCAGCAAATGAAGAACTTTAAGGAAAAAAAGGTTTTTTGGTGTCTATTAAAATGACTACAAATAGGTGCCAAACATGACTCTTTGGATGCCACCTTTGTGAAAGCCTACTAAAAATTCACTCAGAGCATAAATGGATGCTTCTCAAAATGAATAGCAAGTATAGATGCTCGTATTAAAGATATATGGGAAATAGCAAATGAAACAACCCCAGAACATACCATACTGCTGGAACAAACCATACATGGATGAGACAAGAGAACCTGGAAATGATGGAATGCTACTAAAGTAGCAGACCTAATGAGAGAGGATATATGAAATATATGAGAGAAGAACAACAGGAAGTGCAGCCAACAGCTGAAGCTGGAACATCACTACATCCCACTCCATTACAGAATCACAGAAACTGGAGAGTACCAGGGCCTGAAGAAGGAACTATAGAGGATGTGGAAAGTAAAAAGCCAATGTGGTCCCAGTGTAATAGGAATGCTTGGGGCTGTGACTTCTAAATTCGGAGAATGGCTCCAAGCAGAACCCAGGAACATCAGAGCTCTGTCCAGAAAAGTTCAGCGTTAGGAACTGCTAATTTTTTAAAAAATCTGATTTCTTACCAGAATCAGCTATATAGGAGGACTTACCTGTTCTTCATCAGATGAAATGCTAACCAGATGTGCCTCAAGATTAATACAATTCCACAAGGCATTAGTCCAGTTTGTCTTTTCAATTGAAAAGTAATAACAATATTTACTTTGATGCTTCCAACTGTAGGGGCATGAATGATCAATTGTGATGTTTCCCCGGCTGCAGACAGATTCTACAAGCAAATACGATAGAAGCCTCTATTAGTCTGCAACAGTGTTTAGAAATTGCGGAGATCACATAGGCGTATGAAATTAACAGTTTAAGTGGGCAGCACACATACAGTACTGTGGAAAAGTCTTAGGCCACTACCCGTTTTGTCATTTTAGAA
Source organism: Ptyas mucosa (assembly GCA_012654045.1). Lineage (NCBI taxonomy): Eukaryota > Metazoa > Chordata > Lepidosauria > Squamata > Colubridae > Ptyas > Ptyas mucosa. The sequence goes on along the minus strand of WNWU01000012.1, from coordinate 4,232,516 downwards.
AAGTTTTAATGACTATCCATGATTATTTTTTGGTCTTGAATACCACATCTTTAACATCCCATTTGTTTGTTGATATCCCTTTGAGAGTGGCCTTGCTGATGCAAAAGTATGCTTTTATGTCCGTCAAATTCTGTGATCTTTGATATTTTGACTGGAATGATGTAATTGAAAGTTGGTCTTATTAGCAAGCTTCCAATGAATTACATTACATTACATTACATTACATTACATTACATTACATTACATCATGTGTCTCTACTGTATGTAATGCTCAAGCATGTATTGCACAAGCCTGGTGTGATAGAACTTTTTGCACAGCAGTCATTTTGGCATCAAATAGTAGGATACATACTGGTGTTAACAATAACAGTACTTAGGGTTCCATTCCATTTAAGTTTATGGGAGCCAGATGAGTGCCGTTGCTCAAATGTAAGGGACGTCACACTAAATACTTGCCACTGTAGTCTATAGAAACTGTTTTTCTGCTTTTTCCTGTTTTTGAATACTATATACAAATTTCGTGCATTTTCTGGTTGTATTTTAATAAGGAAACTGAGACATATACTTCTTTTTACAGCTTTGAACTACATCATGGACAGCATCATGTGGAAGCTTCAGTTGCCTGAAAGAGCCCCCCCCAAAGGACCTACAAATAATGTATGAAAAGAGTAGTGCTAAGCAACTCTGCTCTCCATATTCCTAAAGGCCTTGTCTAGGAACCTTCACTTCCTCTAAGTGTAGATTTCAGATGTTCAGAACACAACCTGGACAGGATGATTCTTTCCCAATACAATATTAAATATCAAGAGAAACTTTGTGACTAAAAATATGTTTGTTATATGTATTTTCCTTGTCTTCCTGACTATTTCTGATATTCACATTTTCCAACCAGGATGACCCACTTCCCATTTAGAAGAATCCAGATCTAGAACTTTTTTTAGAGGTGTCTTACCTAAAATGTCCTCAGTTTCAGTTAACCTGTTACTTGAATATTGTTCAGCCATCAATTGTGTTGTTTTAACATAATCCAGGTCTTTCATCACTAAAAGACAAATCAAAATGCTGACAGAGATGTCATGTCATGATAATAAGTCATCTATTGCTCAGGTCAATGGTGATCAAGAATTCCTGAGCTGCCTCCAGTTCTGCACTAAGCAAAATCAGATTGAAATCCCGCAGCATAAGCCTGGGAAACTCCACATTAGAATCAAGCACCTTTAGTAGGGAGGTTGCTCTGTAGCAGAGAGTTTGATATATACAAGTAGCAATTCTATCTGATCTCTATGGCCCAACTTCCCAAACAAAGTTTCAAATCCAGTTATCTGTGAGACAAAGACCTGGAAGCCTCCACAGTCTCCTGGATGACAGTGGTCATAACCCTATTTCTACCTCAGAGTCTTGGCTGATGTCATGCCTGAAAAGTGGCCATGACATCACATTTCTGAGAGGGCAGCTCCCTTCTGCATCCAGCCAGATCTCAGTGATATATGCCAAATCCACACTGTCATCCATGATTATATTGTATCATGGATAATGATAGCCTTATTACAGACCAACCTGACATCCAACAGTAGCCTGTGAAACCAGCGGCTACTAAAGCTATGAAGAGCAGGCCTCAAGGACAGAATATATGTGGTCTTTAGCAGCTGGGGTCTATTAGCAATTTCACTCTAAAATTGCTGTCTAGTTTGATCTTTGGTCTCCTTTACAAGATAATTAAAGATATAAATATTAAACAGACACAGTGAGCTACCTTTCATGAACTTCTTTGAGTAGTTTAGTTTAGGTTTTGGTTCTGTAGTTCCTCTAAAATTGCTAAGTCCGATGAAGAAAGATGAGACAAAATATGGACTAATGTCAATTATATTTTGTAAGCAATCTTTTATTATGATGACCATCCAAATTTGTGGTCCAAATACCGATGCAACAAAGGAAGTTGACCAGTTTTCTGGTCAAATTCAATTTGAAATTGACACGGTGTACTGCTTATGATTGGCACTGGAATGCCAAATTTGGAAATACTAAGGCGAAAAATATAATTGAATTGTGTGATCTGGGAAACAAATGAAGGAGAAGAGCCACTTATCCATGTTTGCCAATCCAATGCTTTCTTCAATGCTAACACAGTTTTATTGTAACTGAAATGATGCCTATATACATGGATATCACCAGATGGAAAACTCAAAAATCAAATTGACTACATTATTAATAAAAGAAAGTAGAAGAGCTTAATTATAACAACAAATATGTGGCTATACACTCCTGGGAACAGATCATGAACTGCTCTTGAACAAGTTCCAATTCAAATTAAAGCAAAAGAACAAAGCCAATCAGTTTCCCCTATATGATCTGAAGCATATTCCCATCATTTTCTAAGCAATCATCAGGAATCACTTTGAAGTCCTGAACCTAATTAATATGAAAGCAGAGTAAGTATGGAATGAAGTCAAAGATGTTGTTAAGGATGCACATGAAAAGAGACTGCCAAAGGTCACAAAACAAAATAAACTGGATGTCAGAACAAACAATAAAATTTGCCAAGAAGAAAAGAGAAGCCAACCCCAAGAACTGCAAAGATCTCAGGAGTGATCTATAAAGTCACCAAAGGTGTAGAAAGACATGGAGAAACAAGCAAACCTGTCCCCCCAAAAATCTACAAATTCAGAAGAAGGTTATGATTTCAAATTGGTATGTTAAAGAATATCATTGGACACAGAGTAACTAATTTAATCAAACAAAGAAGGAAGTAAACTAGATATGTCAAAATCCAAGATATATTAGTTTAGAAGATATTTCCTTCTTTTTATTTAAAAAAATCTTCTAGTACTAGTAGATGAAGGTAGATCAGTGGTTATGCTTGATTATGCATACAAACAGCAACTAGAGACAGAACCATAGCAGAAAGAAGTTGAATATACTTATAGACCAAGAGTGACTATGGCCCTTAGCAGTTTGGGCCCTGCAGCTGATGAGATCCATTATTAAAAGTGCCATCTAGTTTGGGTTTTGTGCCATTCGCAAGATAATTAAAGACATACAGTATAAATATTTAAAGCATAGTGCTTACTTTTTGCAAACTTCTCTGAGTAGTCTGAGTAATTTAGGTTTAAGTTCTCTATCTTCTCTGAAATTTCTGAGTCTGAAGAAGAAAATGAGACAAAATGTGGCATTTTTGTTTTTTACTGCAATCCAAAATAATCTTTGTTTAGAAATTGTGCAGCATTAAAGTTATCATTATAGATGTTAAGCTAAGACACACAATCCTATGAAAAACCACAGTTCCTTTTGAGAGCTGTAGACAGGTGCCACATTCATAGCCTTATATGCACTGAAGTACCATTTTGGATCTGAAACTAAAGCACCTCCCAATTTTATTTAATACTAACGAGATTTAATCAAAATTACATAAAACTTATAATAAATACAACAGATTCATTTAAGAACTTTAAAATTAAGTACTCGAGTATAAGCCGACCCGAATATAAGCCGAGGAACCTAATTTTACCACAAAAAACTTTTTGACTCGAGTATAAGCCTAGGGTGGGAAATGCAACAGCTACTGGTAAATTTCAAAATAAAAATAGATACCAATAAAATTACATTAATTGAGGCATCAGTAGGTTAAATGTTTTTGAATATTTATTTCAAAGAAAAACAGTAAACTAGCTCTGTAAGTGCATAGTGTAAACTACACTATAACTAAATTACACAAGAGAATGTAGTATATATATCAAAAATAATTCAATAACAATTTAATCTGATACATTGGGTTAAGTGATGTAGGGCTTGATCTAATTTCAAGCAAGTTCAAGCCTCTGTTAAGAGATACCTGCATTCTCTCTCTCTCTCCCCCCCCCTTTCTTTTTTTCTTTCTTTCTTTCTTTCTTTCTTTCTTTCTTTCTTTCTTTCTTTCTTTCTTCTTCCTCTTTCTTTTTGGCCTTAGCAAGCCTCCTTGCAGCCCCTGGAAGCCAAAACGGGACACGGGGGGGTGCCGCATCCCCCCACGCCCCATTTTGGTCTTAGCAAGCCTCCCTGCAGCCCCTGGAAGCCAAAACGGGTTGCAGGAAAAAAGGAATTTTTTTCCTCACTCGAATATAAGCCAAGGGGGGCTTTTTTCAGCATTAAAAATGTGCTGAAAAACTAGGCTTATACTTGAATATATACAGTAATTTCAGTACTGAACTTGATTAAGTTCTATTACAATCTTTGTTGTTCAGAATTCCTTTTAAATTTCTTTCAGCAACTCATCAAATTTTGACCATCAGATAATGCATTCCACGAAGATTTACATTACGTAACCTTATTTCTTCTATATTGTATTGATAGGTATATTATAACATTTGGTTGTAATGTTGTATTGTTCAATTTTTGAGATCTCTCTAATTCCTCATGACCCATTAACTGTGAGTAATTGAGTTCTTGTAAACTCATGTTTATGTCATCTGTAATAATTTCCAACCACCTTGTCTTCTGTTAGTTTTTTTTCTATGGCATTCAATTTTTCTAAGCCTTGAGCCTCTACTCCAATTACTTAAGCTGTGCACGTCCAAATTAGGCTGTAGAATTTCCAATGAGCACTCTGATTTTACTTCATCTAATATTAAATGATTTGTTCTTTTTGTGATACAAAATGTTGTCAGCAATTTTCTCCATCCCCACAATTCAAAGGAAGTTACTTTTCTTTGTTCAGCCTTTATGGAGGTACAGCTTTCAGAACCATAAATTCACCTGGAAAATCAAGGCCTTGAGAATATGAATGTTATTTGTCAGTATGGCGTCTCTGTCCTTTAAAACTATGTCTAATTCTCTCATAATCTTTCTCCTATGTAACAGATATCTCTCTATCCCAAGCTATAATTACCATCATTATCAATTTTTCAGTATAGGAAGATAAAATCTGTTAACTACCACAATTTCTTCTCCAAACTATTTGCACTGGATTTTTTTATTGAGAAGTACACTGGCTTTTGCATTATTTATTTTACCTTTATCCAAAGATACCTTAAGTTTTTCCTGCTTCTAATAATCATTCCAAAATTAAATTGTTATAATTTAATATAATGCCCCATATTCTGTTCCGAATAAGCATGTTATTGTTACTTATTAGTCATCACACAAGTTCTTCAGTAGCCAGATGAAGGGGCTTAGTATATCCATGTTTTAAGGACTAGCAACAATTGATTATAGTCTGCACAGTTATAAGCCTCTGCTTAATTAATATGGTAAAAATTTGACACCTTTTCCCCATCTCAGTTCTGACTATGCTGCCTCATAATCAGGGAAGGGGAAGTGTTCTTCCTGAAGGCAGAAATAAAGAATACTGAGAGTGTATGTATTATACATACATACTGAGTATTATACAAGCCTATATAGCATGTAGGTATATGTGAAGACCCTGCCGGGTCACCCAAGGTTTCCAGTAAAACATCCAGGTATCCAGTTGGAAATTGTGGGAGAAAGTTAATCACTTTAGCAATGAGAAAAGGATATTTTATATTGTGCAGGACTACTCCTATGCCTAACCAAGAAAAAAATGGATAGACAATGTAAACATAATAGTGGACCTGCAACTTCCCAAACGATGAGCTGACTGAGAATTCTGGGGAGAAAATGGCCGATATTAAGTGACTGGAATGGATGGAATACTTCTTACTGACTGGGAAGTATGCATTTTTGCTAGTAGAAAGTATCTGTTTTTTCTCCAGTTGAAAACCAATGAGCCATTTTGAAAATCTATATTTTTAATCAAGTATTTTAAAAACAATTGAGAGAGTTAAAGCTGGGGAATGAGCAAGTTAAAGTCAAGAATCAGTCACTAGCAGCAGTTTTAAGAACAAACCTGGTTAAGAGATCACCTGGCTGCCTGAGTATAAACATTTTATATTTCTTCCTGTTAAGGAGATCCAACGGTCAGTGCATAGAGAAGCTAAAATGTACATTTATGGTAGCTCATTGTTCAAGGAATTCTTGACTGTTACAAGTTCTCAGTTCTCATCTTTGGAATTCCTAACAATACTATTGATACCGGGAATCACTTACATTTCTCCAGGACCAAGAAAAAGAAAGTAATCCATGTTGCAAAACATATGGCTACTAGGACATAGAGAATGGGTATGTGAAGCTTTCTAGATTTATTCTCTTTTTCAGGTTTACAGATGGAAGGAGCTGTGGAAGAGAAGATTAATGACAAGGTTTACTTTACACCAATTAATTTTGTGGAGCACAAAGATGCAAATTTATGTAGACAAGCTTGTGCTCGTAACCTAAAATGGGACATGTTTATTAAACTAAATAAAAGGTTGACTTTCTTTAGTAGAAGCAAAATATTTAAAAAATGTTTTACAGTTGAAACTGACTCATAAAGGGATAAAGCTTTAGACTTAGGTAGAGCAGCGCAAAGCTGTAGAAGCTACAGTAGTATTTGTCTGATTTTTATACAGATGCTAGTTAAAAGAGAAAGAGAAAGAGATCCTTGGGATTTTCAATAATCATGAAAAGTCTGTAAAATGGTAACATGGATTAGAATTCCTCTTCTGAAAAATGGTTTTTGTTACAAGCCTTGGTACCCTCCACATTACCTTTCTCTTCAAATCAGAAATGTTAAACATAACACTAAAAGTAATTATTATCAGTAGCTAGTTAGGTACTATGTCTAAATCATTCTGGAAACTCTACAGTCTCTAAAGTATTTCACCTCTAAAGCTTACTAAATAAAACCCTCCTTTCTTTAACAAATATTACTATGGTTGCACTAAAAGAGACAATACCTTCTTTCTTTTCCATTGCTTTTGCCGGTAAAGATATTGTTACAGCACTACCATCATCATAATCATCATCATCCAAATGACTGGGTGAATCTAAACAGAAAAAAAGAGTTGGTTAACTCTTAATCTTTCTAAGTACAGTACAAAGTAATCCACAGCCAATCCAATATGATTTCATTGATCGTAAATGTGTTAGAAAACTTGAATCACCTTTAATTCAGTTTCTTGTTATTTTAATAAGCAAGTTCTAATGAAATTTGCAATCTAATTTTATTTAGTTGAAAAGACGTATTAGTGGTAGATACTTGTTTCACTGCTTCATGTTATTTTCATCTCATTGGCAATACCGCTACTTTGGGAATACAAACTGCTATGTCACCTCAATGTTGTCTCCTCTTTGGCAGCCTAGAATCTTCCTATGTTTTCTGATTTTCAACTTTCCACCCATTTCTCCACCCAATTATACTGTATGCAGTTTTGTGGTTTAGTCTTCTGTCTTCTACAAAATTTCATTCTTGCTCTAAAATGCTTACATTATCTTTAAGTTATGATCCATGAATATAAATGCTACAGTAAATATCTGTAATTGAAGATATAAATAGTTGTGCAAACACTAACATAGGGGAGTAACCAGATTAGTTGGATGAAACTTTATCACTGAATTTTGGATTTGGAGAAGAAAAGAATATAGTTAGCTAGGCATGCTACAATATTTCCATATTCAATGCAAAGTAAATTTAAGATGCTTTCACTGCTGTATTGGGGGCAGGGGGGAATATCACATGTAGCCATTTTAGACTACTGTGGAAGAAGAATGGTAGGTGGAGGTTGGAATGTAATTTGGATTTCCAGGAGGGAGGGAACATTCCAAAGGACCAAGAGAGAGTGAAGTTTAGATAGTTTGTTTGGGAGAAAGAGGGTCAAGACAGCTCCTCCCTAGAACTTCCCAAAGTAATAAGTAGTTGCTTTAGTTTGGCCAGATTTCTGTGTTTAGGTAAGGAATAATAAAGGAAACTGCTTGCAAGTGTCTCTCTTGGGTTTTGGGGTCTGCCAACACCTTGAGATTTGATCAGCAGTAATCCTCACTGCTGATCCTGATTTCTGGCAGAGTAATTAACCAGGCCTGGTGTAAACATCTGCTAAGCTATCAATTAGGACTCAGCAAATATTGGAAACTTGGCCTAAGAAGTTGCTATTTTCTTCATCACATACTAATCCAAGTCATTTCTAAATAACAAAGAAAGGAAGAGATAGTACTATATATAGCCACTGTTTCAAGTTCTTTCTCAGTGTGAGATCTAATACTTCTGCCATCTATTCTTCATCCCCTTTGAATAATAGAAAAAAATTAAAAATATCCTGCCAAGCTAGAGCTGGTTTTTTTGTTGAGGTTCATGTCCTTCTAACCATGGCATAAAGATATCCTGCTGCTTTTAAAGGACATATTCTCATGGCCTTATCCCATCCCACTTCAGAGGTAGTTTTAATTTGTATGTGTCTTTCCATTCCAAAATAGTGTTTCAGCTCTTCTCTTGATATATTTTGCTGTACAAATTATCTACTAGATTTCATTAAGCCTGCTAGTAGGCACAACCCTCCAGGGCCATTCTATGTTGGATAGCACAGAAGTCTGGTTCTTTCAAACCTTGTTCAGCAGGTCTCCAATCACATGGAACAATTCATAGAGCCAGTGACCTGCTGAATAAAGAACTGGATCTATGAATCTTCTCTTGCCCCCTTGCCCAGTCTTGGCAGTCTTAGATACCAGCACTGAACAAGGAAGCAACTCAAGCAGAGAGGAATTACTTGCCAGACCTATAAACTCATGAATCAGAGACCTGGAACCTAAAGAATTTGCTCATCTCCTACTTCTCTTGTACACCTTGCCTGGCTGACAGCTGATTACTTGGCTGCCAGGACTGGACAAAGTTGTTGGAAACTTCCCACTAGGCTGAAAGGATGGGCACTAAGCTTCATTGCACAGCTGTAAATGGCATGAGCTTGATCTCCTGCAAGATCCATTATCTGGTCTTTCCCAGTGGAATGCAAGCAGACTGGGGAGATTCTTGTGACATAGGTAGAAGACAATAAAGTTGTTTATCTTCGCTATTTACAAGTGGCTCTGTTGCTCGCATCGGAGAAAGAACCTTTTAAATACAGATTTAACTATCGGCTAAAAGAGCACTAAGCTCATGTCAAAAGTAATCCCCCAAACAGCAGAAAGGCAGGGGGATAGTGTAATCAAGCAGAAGGAATTCCAATAGGGTCTATGGCAATTCACCACAGCCAACGTGCCACAGGCAACTAGCTTCAGCCAGCTCACCAAAGGACAATTCACCATGGCCAACTCATCACGGGACAACTCACTGCAGGACAAGAGTTATACTAAGATTGAAGAAATAGTAGCATAGAATCATTAAAGAAAGGCTGCTGAAGGAGGGACAAAATGAAATGTGAATGACAAATATTAAAATAATGTTTAACTATTTTAAATAATTAAATTGAATTGTTGAATTGTCCTTCAGTGAGTTGTCTTGTGGCAATTTGGTTGTGGCAAGTTGTCCCATCCCAATTTCAGTGGGCTAAACAGTAGCTATTTTCCAGGCTACTTTTAATTTTGGGCTTAACAATCTTTCAAAACAGCCCCAAACCTGTCTTTAAAAATTGCTTTAAAAAACAACTGACAGTGGGGAGATGTGGCAACTTGAACATTGGAAGATGTGTGACAGTCAAAGTTGCTACTGGAATGAGGAAATCAATTGCTGAAGCCACATGATATTGGTGGCATGACAATTAGGGACTGCATTAAACTGGAATTAGGATGGATTTTCATCGCTTTGATATTTGTAATTGAAAGAAAGTCTTAATCTAAAGTTTAAAAATGTATTTTTTCCTTTATATATAATACTTAAATAATTCCTAAAATTTGTAAAATATGATTGAAAGTGTGTTTGAAAATATCTATATTAAGAGAAAGCTAAAGAAAAAGATGTATTAGCGTAAATAAAAATCTAGAGCTTTGAAAAGGATGTATACAACAAGAAGAAAAATTATTCTATGAGGGTAACTTGGAGGGAATGATCTAAATTTAATGAGTTTATTGGAGTTAGTTGGAATTTTATTGGTCTGACAGTGAAGCATTAGAATGTTTTACTTCTAGAAATGTTTTTAAAGAAAAGATTAATGCTTTAAAATGGATTAAAAAATATTTTCCCTTTAAGAATCTGAATACAGTGAATTTTATTACTATAAATGGTGATAGTTTATAAAGATTATTAAGTGCAAATTGATCTGTTCAAAGAGGAAAATATATTTATGTTTTTTATTTGGATATCACTTCTGGATTTTGTGCTTGTGATGGAAAAAAAGGAAACTTTGACTTTGGTTTTGCCGATTAGATAGATTTGTTGTTATACAAATGGCTAGTTATATACTACTGTGTAAAAGTAAAAAGTTGAAGTTGAGGTTGTACTGTACTAAAAAGAATTGGAAGTCAATGCCTTTTTCTTTCTTCCCTGGTACCTCATATTTTCTTTCTCCCTTTTTTCCTCCCTTAATTTCCTATTTTTATTTTTCTTTGTATTTTATGCATTGATAAAACAATAAAAGTTATAGACCATTTGAAGGGACTGCATTTTCCTGCAACCATCTGCCAAAGTCATGGTAGCTTGGATGGAGAATGGATTAAAATTGATCTGTTAATCGGGAGGAAGAGGAAACAAAATTGAATTAATTAGCATATTCTCCAAGAGTCAAAAAGTCAAAATAATCATATTAACTCACCTTCTGGGGGAACAGGAAATGGTGTCAATGTTCCAGCAGACATATAAATCCCTACACAAAGAAAAAAAAATCCTATTTAGTATTTGGTATTCTCTGGGGTATGTGTTATGACACCACAATCAGTACAGTAGAACCTCTGCAGTAGAATCAGTCACAACCATAATTTGTTCCATAACTTTGGTCACAAACCAATTTGGTTGTGACCCAAACCTAATTTTGGAAATTTGGTGCTTACCAAAAAAATGGCACAAAAGGGGAAATTGGCTGCGGGGAAAAAAATTGTGAATTTTTTGGTCGGAACCCGATTTGGTCGTGGTCAGAAGTGTTGGTGACCAGAGGTTCTACTGTTTAATCAGTATATATGTATGTCTGTGTGACTGTGTGTGCTCATGCATGATTGTGTTTAAAATATTGAATAGAGAGCTAATACATTTTGTCACAGGTCATATAGCCTTTCCATATATAATCAGGCACTTGGCCATCATAAAACTTTTTATTTAAGATGTAATCTTAGGTGGATTTACTGGAGAATATATCCCATTCACATAGCAGCATTTACTCAGAACTATTTTGGAACAGAACGGCATAGAAATACTATTAATAAAATAAACATGTAGAAATTCCATTTTAAATGTTCTCTAAAAAAACAAGGCATGCACCTAAAAATTCAGATGATTTATTAGAAATAATCATAATTATTATAATCTCCCGGGTGGGGGCAGTACCTTGATGTGATTGTGGATCTTGTGCGCTCTGAGGAAAATGAGAGCTATGCCTGAAGCTCAACCATACTGGACAGGTATCAACAGAAGAGCCTCTCCCATAAACAATATGGTGAAACATAATTTACAAAAACCCATATTGGATTGGTCATCACCTGGATCAACAAGGACCACATTAAGTGTTGGAGTTTCTGAACATCTGGTGACAAATAGGCTACAGGACTCAGGAGTACTGGCTAAGCAATCAAGCCTAGCAGTTGCAGGACAACCGGAAGAAAAAATGTTTACCCGTTGCAAGTATACAAAGATTGAAAACAAATAAATAATGATGTGTTATCATTATTATCATCAGCCAAACAATGGTTTTTATGGTTTTTAATGGTTTTTTTAAAAACTTATTTTATTTTATTCCATCGGCCAAGGTCACAGGGCAGGGGCGGGGGAGTAGCGGTTGTTATTAAAGAAGGTCTGAGACCGAGGGAGGCCACAGTTCCTCAGACGGCCGGTTGTGAGTCCCTCCTTGTGAAGTGGGGTCATGGGGTTCAGATGGGTTTGCTGGTCACGTACCTGGCTCCCTGCCACGTGGCAGCAGCCCTGCCCGAGCTCCTCGACGTTATCGCCGCGGTGGCAGTTGAAACCCCTAGACTTATGGTCATGGGGGATTTCAACCTCCCATCTGTGGGTGAGACGTCGGAGGTGGCTCGGGAGTTCATGGCTTCCATGACAGCTATGGACCTGACCCAGTTAATTCATGGCCCTACCCACATGGGGGGAAACACACTGGATCTGATTTTTGTCTCTGGACAGTGGTTGAGTGATCTTGAGATAGGGGACTTAGTCATCGAGCCCTTGTCATGGTCAGATCACTCTCTCCTTCGTCTTGACTTTCAAACCGCTGCACCCCACCGCAGGGAGGCGGAGCCTGTTAGTTGGTTCCGCCCCAGGGACCTGATGGAACCTGATAGGTTCCAGATGGAGCTTGGGCCATTTCCTGAGGCTCTGGCACACGCCTCAACTGGAGACCTAGTGGCCGCCTGGGATAGGGTGGCTGCGGGTGCTCTGGATCGGGTCGTGCCTTTGCGGCCTCTGGCCCGGCGCCGATCTCAATTGGCTCCTTGGTTTTCCGAGGAGTTGAGGGAGTTGAAGCGCCGGAAAAGACGCCTAGAGAGTAGTTGGAGAGCCAGTCGTTCTGAATCTGACCGGACACTAGTGAGATCCCATATTAGGAATTACTTAGTGGCGATAAAAGCAGCTAAATGCAACTATTTTGCTGCTCTTATTGCGTCATCAGATAATCACCCAGCCGCCCTCTTCAGGGTGACCCGCTCCCTACTTCATCAGGAAGCGCGGGAGGACCCCTTGGAGGGTAGAGCTGAGGATTTTGTTCAGTATCTGCATGACAAAATCACTCAGATTCGGGAAGACTTGGACTCCGACTGGGTAGTCCCGGGGAGAGGGACAGGGGCAGGTCTTGTGAGTGTTATCTGGACTGAGTTTGATCCTGTGACCCCTGAGGACGTGGACAGGATTCTGGGCAGGCTGAACGCGACCACTTGTTTATTGGACTCGTGCCCCTCCTGGTTAGTACTGGCTTCCCAGGAGGTGGCACGCAGCTGGCTCCAGGGGATTATAAATGCTTCGTTGGGTGAGGGTGACTTTCCCGCCGCCTTGAAAGAGGCGGTGGTGAGGCCTCTCCTCAAGAAGCCTTCCCTGGACCCGCCAATGTTGGTAAATTATCGTCCAGTCTCCAACCTTCGGTTTTTGGCGAAGGTTGTTGAGAGTGTGGTTGCGCAACAGCTTCCCCGGTACCTGGATGAAACGACGTATCTGGATCCATTCCAGTCGGGTTTCAGACCCGCGTACAGCACGGAAACGGCATTGGTCGCGTTGGTTGATGATCTCTGGAGGGCCCGGGACAGGGGTTGTTCCTCTGTCCTGGTCCTGTTAGATCTCTCAGCGGCTTTTGATACCATCGACCATGGTATCATGCTGCACCGGTTGGAAGAGCTAGGGGTGGGAGGCACTGTGTTACGGTGGTTCTCCTCCTTTCTCTCCGACCGGTCGCAGTCGGTGTTGACAGGGGGGCAGAGGTCGACTCCGAGACCCCTTATATGTGGGGTGCCTCAGGGGTCGGTCCTCTCGCCCCTCCTGTTCAACATTTATGTGAAGCCGCTGGGCGAGATCATCCGTGGTTTTGGGGTGAGATATCACCAGTACGCTGACGACACCCAGCTGTACATCTCCACCCCAGACCACCCCAACGATGCCCTTGAAGTGATGTCCCGGTGTCTGGAGGCCGTGAGGATCTGGATGGGGAGGAACAGGCTCAGACTCAACCCATCCAAGACCGAGTGGCTGTGGTTCCCGACGTCCCGATATAGTCAGCTGGTACCATCGCTGACTATCGGGGGTGAATCATTGGCCCCGGCTGAGAGGGCGCGCAACTTGGGCGTCCTCCTGGATTCACGGCTGTCTTTTGAGGAGCATTTGACGGCCGTGACCGGGAGGATTTTTCATCAGGTTCGCCTGATCCACCAGTTGTGTCCCTTTCTGGATCGGGACTCGTTACACATGGTCACTCATGCCCTCATCACCTCTCGCCTGGACTATTGTAATGCTCTCTACATGGGGCTCCCCTTGAGGAGCACCCAGAGGCTCCAACTGGCGCAGAGTGCGGCCGCGCGGGTGGTGATGGGAGCGACGTGGCGCTCCCATGTTACTCCTCTCCTGCGCGAGCTGCACTGGCTCCCGGTGGTCTTCCGGGTGCGCTTCAAGGTGTTGGTTACCACCTTTAAAGCGCTCCATGGCTTAGGACCTGGGTACTTACGGGACCGCCTACTACCACCAATAGCCTCCCACCGACCGGTACGTTCCCATAGAGAGGGGCTCCTCCGGGTGCCGTCGGCCAAACAATGTCAGCTGGTGGCCCCCAGGGGGAGAGCCTTCTCTGTGGGGGCACCCACTATCTGGAACGAGCTCCCCCCAGAGTTACGGAGGATCCCGGATCTTCGTGCCTTCCGCCGTGAGTTAAAAACTTTCCTGTTCCACCAGGCGGGCCTGGCCTAATTCTTCCCTTTTCCCCTTCTTTTGTAAAATAATTTAGAAATTTTAAATTGTAATATTTTAAATTTGGGGTTTTAATATTGTAAATTGGGATTTTAAATTTTGGGGCCAATGTTTAATTCAGTTTTATTTGGTTTTTAAATTTTGTAAATATGTTTTTTATTTATGGCTGTTCACCGCCCTGAGTCCCCTCGGGGAGAAGGGCGGTATACAAATTTAATAAAATAAATAAATTATTTTGTGATTTGTATTGTTGATTGTTGTTGTAAGCCGCCTTGAGTCCCTCGGGAGAATGGCGGCATATAAATCACAAAAAATAAATAAAAAAATAAAAAAATAAAAAAATACATAAAGAACCAAAGTTGCAGAGAACAGAAAAGATCTACTCAGGGCAAAGAAACTAAAGCCTTGCCAGAAGTAACTCAGGCTCTAGAAGCACACTGGGTTCTTGGTGGTAGAGGAAGCTACTTTCATTGCCAAACAAGACACCCTCTGCCTTCTCAGAAACAACTAAGTCCTCTAACTAAAAAAACAAGAGGAACTGAAACAAAGAATAACTGAGCATCTCAAACAATAGAAAAACAACAGAATAGGATTGCTTGCATTGCAGCTTGCTCCAAAGAAACAGCTAGTACAAGTACTAATAATACCAATATTGTTATATCAGATAAAAGCACCAGCCCACTGCAAGTAACTAATCAACCAATCTAAAGCACAGCTGCAGTTATAACTGAACACCTTGGACTGATTTTGAAAGCAAATCAACAAACAAGAAAAAAAAAAGCGCAACAGTGCACTACCAGAATTGAAGATCAGGTTAGAAAATAAGATCAGCATGCTAAGATCAGATGCAAGCAAGCCAGAACAAATGAAAGGAGGCTGAAGAACTTGAAGGCCAAAGAATGCCTAATCAAGAAATAACAGCTGGAAACCAGGAAGATCAAGGAAGCACTGAAAATAATAAAGCAGCGAACAATAACTAATAACTAAAATAATAACTAATAATAACTGGAAATCGAATTATATAACCAAGGAGATTAGCAGATATGAAACTTGAATTGCACACTGTAGGCAGACTCTCCAGCTTCAGTCAGATCAGTAATATTTTTCTACCAATCCGTCAATTGAGAGATTCCAATGAATAGTCAGCACCGAACAAAGAAGAAACAGTGTAGTTCTGGATGCAGTTGCTGGACAACCCAAAGAAATACAACAAGAATGCAGCTTGGCTAAAAGAGGCGAACAAGAATAAAAAAGAAGCTGAAATGAAAGAATTTGTAATAACAACAGAAATGATAAAGAAAAGGGCAAGGAAGATGAAGTATTGGTCAGCCTCAGGTAAAGATGAACTACATGGTTTTTGGTTGAAACATCTGACTGCCTTCCACCCACTCACTGCCAAGCAATTTAACAGCATAATGCAAGAAGGTGAAATTGAAGATTGGTTAACATCTGGCAAAATCTGATAATGAAAGATCCAGCAAAAGGTCAATTAACCTGCTTACTAATAATTTTCAAATGGCTAACTGATGTTGTACCTGATGCAGTCCACCAGCACCTAGTGGAATAAAAGTTTTTTGTCCCTGAGCAGAAAGGAAACTGCCCAAACAGCAAAAGAACAAAACATCATCTCCTAATTGACAAAATGATTTTGGAAAACTGCAAGAGAAGAATGACCAGCTTGAATGTAGCTTGGATTGATCACAAGAAGGCATTCAACTTCCTGCCACATGATTGGATAATCTAGAAATATCAGATATCAGTAGAAACATTAGAAACTCTGTGCAAAGATCAATGGCACAATGGAAGACACAGTTGCTAGTCAATGAGGATGGGAAAGGTTAATATCAAGAGAGGAATCTTTCAAGGAGACTCATTACCACCACTACTGTTTCCTGTGTTGTCAGCAATACTGAACAAGTCAGGTCATGGCTATCAAACATCAAAAACATCTGCCAGGCTACTCCATCTTCTTACAAGGAGAATCTGAAGCTTTATAGAAAAACACCATCTGACATATGTCTATGGAGGAATGCCTCTTCTCTGTGCACATCTATTTGTAAATAAGCCCTTATTTATTTCACATATTTCCCCATCACAATTCAGAAAGACTCTTCATGGCTTGGATAGAATAGGTCATACAGTTAAAACATCCACAGTATAATCTAAAAACCTGAGAGTCATAAATAAGAGACAAAAACAATAAACAACGTACAGTAAGCAAAATCTCAGTAATGCCAGAAAAATAGAAAATAAAAATGGTAAATCACTTAGATCCCCAGTATTTTCTTTTTGCAAAGATTAGTAAGTGATGACCTTGGGACATCTGATCATTTGGAAAATGGGGGGGGGGCATGTCACCCCTTTGCAATAAAGCTTTTTCATCAATATAATCCTTATTCTCTTAGAAGTTGCACCCATGTAGTTACATCTAAGGATATATCCATATATATCCATAGGGATCTGTCACAAGCTGTGATCTTGTTTCAAATACATATTGACACAATCTTTTGGCTGGTGTTCATCATCTTCAGCCTGACTAGGTGGCTCAGTGGCTAAAACACTGAGCTTGTTGATCAGAAATGCAGGCAGTTCAATGGTTTGAATCCCTAGTACAGGTCTCCTGCATGAGCAGGGGGTTGGACTAGATGACCTCCAAGGTCCCTTCCAACTCTGTTACTGTTACTATAGAAGCTTAGAAGGGAGAAGCTACGGATTTTAATGATAAAAGCAAGAGCTAGAAACCTGATTACTTACCTGAAATAGAGATGCCTTGCTGAGTGAAAAAATAATAATTTCTTTGGAGAAGGAAGAAGATAAACTACTTCATCATCAGATAAGAAATGAAAACACAACTTGGAAATTTCACAATTATTTTCCTTAGTTCTGCAATATGTCTGGCATTCCCCTTATTCGGCTCAGGCGTTGCTTCCAATAGTAAACCAAGTTCTTCCTCTTTGCAAATGATTATTAATGAGCTTTTAACACTGAGCGTCTTTGCGTTAAGGGATGAAAAAGTGAAGTAAAGCAGTCATGGGGCAGGCTGCCTTTTTATGGCCATGGAGTGCCACTTCTTGTGTAATATTGTGGTTTTCCAAGCAACAGAGCAAATACTTAGGAAAAACCTGTCGATGTCGTAACTGCTACTGAGATCGCTACTGTAACATCCTGAACTCACAGCCACCTACCTGATGGTGGGAAACATGGGAAAGAAGTCATGCTGGTTGGGGTCTTGGTATCTGTGACTGAAACAATAGCAGTAGCAATAGCACTGATATACTGCTTCATTATGCTTTTTACAACCCTCTCTAAGCAGTTTACAGAGTCATCATATTGCCCCCAGCAATCTGGGTCCTCATTTTATTCACCTCGGAAGGATGGAAGGCTGAGTCAACCTTGAGCCGGTGAGATTTGAACTGCTGAACTGCAGCTAGCAGTCAGCTGAAGTAGCCTGCAGTACTGCACTCTAACCACTGGGCCACCTTGGCTCAATACCCATCAGGTGTGACACAGTTCTCTGAGGGAAATTGAAACATGCTTTTAAGACACGTATAGCTAACCATTTTCAGTATTAGATCTAGTGACATGCACACCCATGCCCATGTAACACTAGCACAACTGTCCCTTTAGGAAAGAAAAGTCATTTCCAATAAAAGCACGTCAGAGCAAAAAGAGAAGAGAAGGATTAGATAGGCATTTTGCTTCCTGAAACCAGGATGGACATTTCCTCTATTAGAAAAAGCACTGAGCAACTTTTTTATGAAGCTTGAAGGATAGAAAGTCAATTTATCTCTCTAAATGAAAATAATAAACAAATATATAGGTTGGGTTCACATACAAGTGTCAGTTTGGCGTAGTGGTAAAGGTGCTGCCTAGAAATTGGAGATTGTGAGTTCTAACTCTGCCTTCAGCATGAAAGGCAACTAGGTGACTTTTGGTCAATCACTCTCCATCCAACCCACCTCAGACAATTTTTTGTGGGCAAAATAAGAGGAGGAAGCAGTATTAAGCATGTTGCCTTGAGTTACTTATAAAGTAATAGGCAGGATAAAAATCTAATTAATAAATAAGTTGCTTACCAAGCTACACAAACTAACAGGATAAAATTCAATCAATTCATATAGCACATGACAACATTTTGCAATCATATTGCAAAATCATTCAAGATGACTATAAATAACAAACGTAAGTGGTTTGTTTTCTGCAAAATTGTATATCCTGTCTCATAGTCCTCGATAGGTTTATCCCATTCTTAAAAGGGGACTAGGACATATTTATCTGTCAAAGCATGATAAGAGATCATCATGATTTAGAACATATTTCCATTCTTGAAATGCCACAAGAGGTTATTCTTATTCTGGCACACTACAGGTTATTTTGATATGCATTCTAGTGTAAATAGTCATCATCAGATTTCACCAGTCTCACCACATATACAAGATGCAGCTATTTAATTCTCTGGCTCTCCCAAGCAGCATGGTTATGAGAGTCCTAGGGATGGCTCCGTGCACCTGGAGAAGGCTGATCTGGCATCCCACTTGTGGTGGGAATGCACTACCCCTAGCTTTCCCTTCCAGTTCTATCAGGTCCAGGCTGGTCCTACCTGTTGGCTGTGATGCTATATTTGGCAGTGGAGGTACCGGTTTCTTTGCATATTGATTCTTTCTATCCATTCCTCCTGGCTGTGTGAATGTTAATCAAGAAACCTGTTTCCAAATCTTCTAGGTGCATTAAGCATTCTACTACTGTATCCTAGTTGTTACAGCTTCACTAAGGTTGAGTAAGCCTTACTTTCAGTTATTTGGTTTCAGCAAAGCTATTTTGAGTACCACTATGCAAATACTGTCAGATGTTTGAATATTTGGTAGTGTTAACAAGATGCTTCTTATTGACTTTGCAATTTTGCTATTTCTACAAAAGTTAACTTGCAGTATTACCTAAAAGGATGGAAATATGGCAAGTCAGAGTTTACAAACCACAGTAGCTTATTTATGCAGCTTGCTAATTCAAAGACAAACAAATGATATTTTAGCTTAGCATGATATATGAACCATAATTTTTACATTAATCTAGACCAGTGATGGCTAACCTTTTTACCATCACGTGCCAGGAGAGGGGGGGCAGGGGAGGGTCACGTGCACGCATGCCCACACACATGCACACGCAACCCTCCCCCCGTCCTGGCACATGATGGCCTGGTAGGCCCGTTTTTCTTTCTTACCTGGCTCCAGATCCTCTCTATTTATCTGGGAAGGGCGAAAATAGTCTTTCCCACTCCCTTGGAGGCCCTACGGAGGCTGAAAGGGCCCATTTCCCAACTCCCGGTGGGATTGGAAGTGACATTTTTTGCTGTCCCGAGCCTCCAGAACTTCTCTAGGAGTCTCTAGGAGCCTCTCTAGGAGTCTCTAGGAGCCTCTCTAGGAATCTCTGGAGGCTGGGGGCAGCAAAAAACATCACTTCCTGTCCCACTGGGAAAGGGAAATGGGCCCTTTCAGCCTTCCCAGATAAATAGAGAGGGTCTGGAGCCAGGTAAGAAAGAAAAATGGGCCTTCCCCACCCTCCCCAGGCCCTCCAGAGGCAGGAAACAGCCTGTTTCCCTACTTCTGGTGGGCCTAGAAGGCCCGAAAATCAGCTGGCTGGTGCGCGCATGCGCCCCAGAGCTGAGCTGGCGTGCCCACTAATATGGCTCCGCGTGCCACCTGTGGCACGCATGCCATAGGTTCACCTTCACGGATCTAGACAGATCAATTGTAGCTTTTGAATAATGAAATTGGATTATTGAATTCCGCACATTGACCTCAACACATGTTTATACAATCGTATCAGTCAAGAGAAAAGACCAAGGACTGCTTCCATCAAGTGTAGCATAGAACTGGTGTGGAGAATGGTGAGACACATCCAGATACAAATCCTTATTTGGCTGTAAAATTTGTGGGGAGGCCAAGAACATAAGTTCCTATCTTATTGCCCAACTCATTTTAGAGTATAAAATAAGAATCAGCAGAAAGCTTGAATTCTTAAACATAGGATATAAATATGATAAATATATATGTACTTTAAGAAATAGATTCCCACTCTCAAATTCCTGCCAGAAAACACACATCAATCTCTAACTATTGGAGCCACTCCGCCCAAGTTCTAAGCCAAAATGCTCCCCTATTATCCTTCTCCCTATGTACTCAGAATGCGTTAAGGATAACTTGGCTTTATTATTAGAGGATTAATAATTACAACTCTGGTTTGTACTTATTTATTTTGTGGATGTTTTTATTGTTTTAAGGGTTTTTTTAATTGTTTTATAATTTAGAATTATAAACTGCCCACAGATGGGTTGCTATAGCAATTGAATAAATAAATAAAAAGAGCTGGTTGAATTGTTATTAATATGAGAGTTCTGTTAAGCCACAAGTTTCTTCTATCACAAACTGGATTTACTTTGGCTAAGATAGTTAACATTTATATTTTAATAAAAATTAAATATGATTTCCGAACAGTGTATTTGGTCAAATGTTTAATGCTTCCTTCTTGAGATAAAGTCTGTCATTCATTCATTAATGATTTTTCACCGAAAATGCATTCTCTGTTTTAATTAATTTATTGGTTTATACCCATGTACATATTTTCTGAGTAAAACAAAAAATAATTCAGAGAAGAGTTGCCCGTGTTTGAGCATAATTGAGAACAAGCACAGTTTCAGCAGCTAATGTCAAGACATTTGATTTGAAACTATTGTGGATAAATGCTGATTAAAAATAGTTTTTCTTGAATGAAGCTGCTACTTAATTGCAGCAGAGGCTGAGGTGGGAAGCAGAGAGAAGAGACATGCAATCTTTAAGAGTAAGAGTTTTCTGTGGTTTTACCTCCAACAGCTTATTTTTCTCCACCTGTTACTCCATCAGGATGAAAGCAACACTGCTCACATATATGTGGAAGAAGGAAGTCTTAGCACCCCACCCCCAGATAACAAAATCATAATAGCATAAAAACACATTCTAACTTTTCATGTTAAGTAGCAAATATCCTCAGAGCAGTCATGTACAAGCAGCGCATTCAATTCCCTTGGGACACAGTAGCACGCATGATCACAGATGCAGTTTAAAGTTCAAGCAAGCAGCAGTTGCTCCCTTGCTTTGAAGGAAGGAAGACCTGTTTGCATACAGTTGTTTCTCTATGACTCAGTGTGTTTGTCAACCCCAAGAGAAACACAAAAGATGCAGTCACTATTCAAGATGAGAGCGCACAAAAGCTGGGGGGGGGGGGGGGGAGGATGATGATGATGAAGGCCTTTGCTACTGCAAAGTCCTCAGCTTTAAGTCTTTTTTAAAAGGGTCCTGTGAACATGATTCTGGAGACCTCTATGCTGATATAATAGCAGCAGTTCTTTCAAGCGTGCAAAGGGCTGCTGCGGACAGGAGCATGGCTAGCATTTCTTTTCACAGATCCAGTGTTCGTTTTCAGAGCAGCCGACATCATTCCATTTCCCAGAGAAGCGCAGGGTACCACAGTCCTCACCCGATCCAGCGTTATTGGGTTCACCTTTCCCCCAGAAGCTAATGGTGGAAGCAAAAAGGTTATTGGTCAGCAAGTATCATATGTCATTGTGTAAACTACATTTGGAATTGTGTGCAGAGTCCTGATTGCTCCATATCAACCACGAGAAGTAGGGCAGTCAACCCAAGAGTCTCCAGATGGTCTGGAACTACAATATGCAGAATTCTCAACATTCTCAAAAAGGCAAAGAGGGAAGTCAACAAAGAGGAACTGCTTTTATTTCCAGGCACACACATTTATTAATTTGTACAATATATCTAACTTAGGCTCCAGTAACTTTGAGGAGGAAATGAAAAGAAGAAAAGAAGATAGAAAGCGAAACATGCTTCCTTCTGAGAAAAAAAAAATCCTTGACATTAGTATCTGAAAAAAACCATGCTGACATCAGGACATTTTTTTCCTCAGAATTTATTATTGTTGAATACGTTTTTCTCCATAAAGTGAAAAATATGCTTAGAAATGATTTTCATGCCAACCCCTTGGGTAATACCCAATCTCTTCCCCTTTTTGTAAACATTAGTCCTTAAATCTTGAATTAAAATAATCTATTATTAATTTTGGCCTCCATTTAGCCTTCAGAGGGTTTAGAAGGCTCAAAAGAGACATATTATGTAATAAAATGTTTTTATGAAAGCATGGTAGAATAAGAGAGGGGTGTGTGTGCCTTCAAGTCCATTTTGACTTCTGGTGATTGCCTGGACAAACTCATATACTTTTCTTGGCAAGATTCTGAGAAGTACTGTAGTCTGCCCTCCTCCTGGAGCTGAGAGAGAGAGTCACTTTGCTCAAGGTAACTCTATATGGCAGGGTGAGAACCCACTGTAGTACCCAGTAAGCAAAACAACTGAAGAGCAGGTACTTATGTGAATAATTCAGGCAGAATGGGTACCCACAAGCATTTACCATGAGATGCCTACAAAACATGCAGGGGAGATAAGGAAAAAAAGAAGGTACAAGACCAACTATATGGCATACCCTGCCATACATTTTGGACACTCCTGGTGTAAGGTATAAGGAACCATATCATTTGTTGCTGCAGAATGCATCAATGGACAGTTGCACTATTTTTTTCATGATCTTTTATGGCTTGCTGCATATTAGGGAGATACTTCTGTTCTGGAATCTACAAATCTGTTTCCAAGACATATTCTCTTCAGATTATCTATGCAAATCCTTAATTGACTTTACACCAAGTGGATTAGAATTAAATTTACTTACGACAATGATAAAGTTGTATTATCCACCCAGATCCACTGGTTTTCCTTGTCAGCATCACTCAAGCCTATCCAAAACACCTGTTCTTTTTCCATATGTTTTACCAAAAAGTTCTACCAGAAAGGGAAGAGAAAAAGGTTTTGGCTTTGTTCATTAAAAGTAGGAATATGTTCATCATGCACTAGAAGTTTTGATTTATACACATAATCAGGGCATATAGAAAATAAATGTGAATAACAAGTCATTACATTTAGCACTTGTAAAATTTGTAACCCCTATAACAGACCTAGTTAGGCATTCCATTGTCAATGTCAGTGATGGCTAACCTTTTTACCATCGCGTGCCAGGAGAGGGCTGGCGGGGGAGGGTCACGTGCACGCATGCCCACACACATGCACGCGCAACCCTCCCCCCCTCCTGGCACATGATGGCCTGGTAGGCCCGTTTTTCTTTCTTACCTGGCTCCAGATCCTCTCTATTTATCTGGAAAGGGCGAAAATAGTCTTTCCAACTCCCTTGGAGGCCCTACGGAGGCTGAAAGGGCCCATTTCCCAACTCCCGGTGGGACTGGAAGTGACATTTTTTGCTGTCCCGAGCCTCCAGAACCCCTCTAGGAGTCTCTAGGAGCCTCTCTAGGAGTCTCTAGGAGCCGCTCTATGAATCTCTGGAGGCTGGGGACAGCAAAAAGCGTCACTTCCTGTCCCACCGGGAAAGGGAAATGGGCCCTTTCAGCCTTCCCAGATAAATAGAGAGGGTCTGGAGCCAGGTAAGAAAGAAAAACGGGCCTTCCCCACCCTCCCCAGGCCCTCCAGAGGCAGGAAACAGGAAACACGGGCCTATGCTCTGCTCTACCAGTGAAACCATTTAGACAGGCAATAAAAGCATGTCTATTCCACATTTTTAAAAATGTGTAATTCAAGGTTTTAACTCAGCTCCTTCTGATCTTAGGTTTTGGCAGTTTTGGTACTTTATAGATTTTGCTCTTTGAGGTCCAGGATGGGGAATTTATGACTGTAGGCCACAGGATTGCCCAGCATACTGCTTATGGCCCCAAAATACCTGAATACCCCTGCTAGAGCTATTTTTGTGTTTTGGGGAAGGAAGGAAAATTAAAGTAGGAAAAGTGTGTTTTAAGCTCTGCAAAACTTAAAGCACCAGTTTTAGCCATTGCCCAAAGCACATCCAAAAAAGACAAAAATTTCAGCTCCACCCACTCCGGTAATAGCATAGCATCATTAATCATACCCCTTCTGGTTCTCAGGCTGGGTAGACAAATCACAGTGGATTTCCCCCAGGAAAAAATAAACATTTCTCACTCCCCTTTTATAGGGTTGCTTTTGAGAACTGAAAAACTATATTAAAAGGGTTTAATAAAGCAATCCTGAAAAATATCACATAAGCTGAATTGAATTTGAAATGAAAGCTACTTTCAGTATTTAAATAAGAACTGGGCATCTCTGATTAGGTTTACAGCCAGTGTTCTGTAGATATGAAATTATATTTCTCAAATATCACCTTTGGGAACTCAGAAACATCCCCCCATATCTCCCTTTGTCTTGATAAAAGCAGAATCAATGTGTGTACCTGTTCTATCCCATAGTTCACAATAACCAGGTGAGCATCTTCATTTTCACAAGACTGCTGAGCTGCCCTCCAGGATTTGCTTGTGAAAGAAAAGAAGTAGCAGCTGTTTTGAAAGTGCAGCCAGTGAGCTGGACAGGTTGTACAGAGTACCTCTGAAATAGTCCAAAAGGGGGGGAGGGGAGAGCAGAATTAGAGAAAACTGGAGTGCTTTTTAGACTTCATAGCCCTCTCAATATGTTAGATTATGGCTCCAATTGACCCTGGCCAAACTGGAACTAGAGGATGAAGACCAGAAGAGTTTTTATCTTGCAAGATGGGAAGGCACCGTGTTAAAGTTTCTTTGGTGGAATTTTATTCACTGTGTCTCAGAAAAGAATTCTTTGGCTTCATCCATATCTTAACATTTTGTTATTGCGAAGATAAATATCAAACAGGAAAATTGGAACATGTGAAATAATTTTTATATGGGGCTTGTCTAGGATAAATTTGAAAGTTTCCTTATGCTGCTTGAGTATTTAATTAATTTCACCTGTCCTCTGTTGAAATGTATAAAACTTACAAAAGATGCTAACTTATTATTTCATGGCTACAATGTGTATTACTATATCTGTGTCTATACAGGTAGTCCTTGATTTACGACCACAATTGAACCCAAAATTTCGGTTGCTAAGCAAGGCAGCTGTTAAGTGAATTTTATCCCCATTTTATGACCTTTCTTGCCACAGTTGTTAAATGAATCACTGCAATTGTTAAATTAGTAATCTGGTTGTTAAGTGAATCTGGTTTCTCTATTGATTTTGCTTGTCAGAAAGGTGCAAAAAATGACCCTAGGACACTGCAACCGTCATAAATAGGGGTTAGTTGCCAAGCATCTGAATTTTGATTACATGACTGTGGGGATGCTGCAATGGTCATACGTCTGAAAAATTGTCATAAGTCACTTTTTTCAGTACCATTGTAATTTCGAGTGGTCACTAAACAAATTGTTGTAAATCGAGGACTCATTGTACAAAGTAATCCATACATAGCAACTCCTGTACTTTGCCATAGATTTGCAATAAGGCAATGTTATATGATCCTTAAAATAGAAGAAGAACTTAATGAATGAATTCATAAAAGGACTCATGAGAGTTCACTGAATTTAGTATTGAGCAATTTACTAAAAGATATGTCATTCCTTCTTGGCTCACCCTTAACTTTTCTCAGCACTATTAGGAGATAGGCATCTTTAACTTTTAACTTTTCTCTTTTCTCCATCAAAAACTTCTCAATTTTGGAAGTGTAGAAATGTGAAAATAATGGATAAAAACACTGAATTTCACTATTGTATCTGCAGACAATTGAAAGAATGTGGCGCTTGTATTACTACATATAAGGTTGAAGTCATCAGTTAGCACAAAGCATCTGCTACTGTAATTGGGATGATTTTGATAGATGCTACATCCATGACTTTGAGCACCATTCACAAGTTACTCTAAGTTTGGCCTGCTTTGCCTGGTCAAAGCTATTGTGGGCTTGTCCAAGCAAACCAGGTATGAGTTTTGACAATCCTTTAGTTTTTCCTAGACAAGTCTGATCAGATTATTATTATCCTGCTTTGTCGCACAGTCAGTCAAATGTTTAAACTGGAAAACAGTGGTATTTTCATATCTGTGATGTGGAGGGGAGAGAAAGAAGGATATGTGCGTTGGAGCTCTGTGGCCACAAGTGTCACAAGGAACAAACAGAAGTTAAACACCCAGGAGGAATAGTCAAAATCCTGCTGAAGAAGAGGCCATGGAAAAAGAGGCAGCAGCTGGGAAAATGAGGTGAGACTTGGCGTGGGACAAAGGCTTCCTTAGATGAGCTTTGCACATAATGCAGCTCTCACCATCAACTCTGGGAGAGTCACTGGAAAACAATACCTGGCATTTCCACTTAGTTCTCAAGTCTACAAAATCTTCCTTCCCTTAATCTGATTAATTTATTTTAAACAAATCAGCCAATAGCCATCACTATATCCATATCCTATATTAATAAAATGTGAAATGGTAAAATTAAAGGGCTGATAAGGAACAGCACTAGTACTAGAACATATATTTCTTTTCTTTTTTTTTCAAACTGGGAGAAAAAAAGAGTGAGATAGAAATGCAATACAATCATAGTTGTAGTTGTAGAGAGCCACAGAGATTAACTTGCAAAAACTGCTTTGATATTAGCAACATTATAGAAGCTGTTTCCTGTCTTGGTTTTCCTTAAAGGGCTGACAGCAGCCCACAAACCCATTGTGTGGCTATAAATCACTCACCCGTGAAGTTACGTACCGCACCCAGGATCTGCATCACATCTTCGGCAATTCTAGCATTTTCTCTTTTGAGCTCTGCCAGTGTTTCTAACACAGAAGGATTCAAACTGCAGTTCTTTGCCAAATCAGCTGTGAGAAACAGAGAAGACCTCCAGACTTAGCAAATAAATGTGACAGTGACACCCTAGAAAATCCTTCCTCCACATAATCCTATGTTTTCCTGGTATATACACCTTTGTTAAAAAGAGCAATTTGTTGGACAGATCAAATGTCCAGAGACTCTAGTCCAGTGGTGGTAAACCTTTTACTCACCGAGTGCCGAACAGGTACATGCTTTGCGCGCTTTGCGTGTGTGCATGCTATACATGCTAATACACGGCCCCTCCCACATGCACTGTACGTGCAACCCCACCATCTGCGCATACGCACAGCTTTCACGCATGCCCCATGCACTGCATGCACTGCGCAGGTGCGCAGGTTTTGTGTGGCTCCCCCATGTGCTGCGCATGCAACCGTACTGTCTGCATATGCGTGTGGTTTTTGTGTGCACAATGCATACACATGGATACTGTCTATGCATGTGCACGCTGCACACAAGTACTCTCACGCGCATGTGCAAATGCACACACATGTGCAGGAGACCTCCGAAGACCAGCTGGGTCTCCTGAATTGTGCTCATGCGCACCGGAGGCCCAAACACCAGCGGGGGTGCGTGCACATGTGCAGCTGCAGGTGAATTGGGCGACAGCTTGCATGCCTGGAAAGATGGCTCTGCATGCCACCTCGGGCACACATGCCATAGGTTTGCCATCACGGCTCTAGTCCAATATTTTGTCCTCACAGTGGCTAGCCAGATGCATATAGGGAGCATGGCATGAGGATAATACACTCTTCATATTATAGTATATATTGCAAAGCTTGATATAGCACATCTAGCACTATCTCATAATACTGTTTTGATTACCGGTAGTTCAGAGTCTGTACATAAGCACATACAGCACCACACACACACACACTCTATGGTTGATCTTATTTAATGTATCTGTTACAAGCTTTATTATTTTTATGTAATTCCAGGAATTTTCACCAATTTCCTGGAATCACATAAAAATAATACACAATATAATAATGTCACATAAAATAAAGACAGCTCACAAAACACTAAGACAAAGACAAATAATGGATGATGAAACTGATGAGTAAACTAAGAAAAAAAAGTTAATTCATGTAATAAAGCATTTATTATTATTATTATTATTATTATTATTATTATTATTATTATTATTATTTAATATTCATAAATATCCTGTTCAAAGTCCTTGAAAGAATAATGGCTGTTCATATACTTCTGGTCTGAATTCAAGATGTTAGTGATACTTTTGAAGTCTGAATGGTTTTGTACCTAATAAATTAGTTGGCTGAATGGCTATATTTAAAGAGTGCTTGTTAATGGCTCTATCTCAGTTTGGAAGGAAGAACTGAATGCCATGTCACAGGACTCTCTCCTGGCTCCTGGACATTTTTATATTGCAATGATATGGTTGAAAGAGTTGAGGGGGCATTTGCACATTCATTCATTCATTCATTCATTCATTCGATAGTTGCCGTCTTTTCAGTTGTGACCCCCAATTGTGGTAGCATAAGAGTTAAACCATCAGAAACAACAAAAAGAACAAAAAATAGCAATAATAGAGTAATAACATATTAATGCCCAACAACAATCTTACAGATCTCTTAGGAGGTCCCTGATTTTGATTAAAAGTCTGCATACTTCTGACAGTGATGTCAGCATGTGAATCCCCTTAAGTAGATGTTCAAGAATAGCATGCAAATACAATGCATAATTTGAGAGTGTAACTAAGAAGTCATTCACCTCAACCCCCAGTCCCATAACAAATATCCCTTACCTTTCAAAGTGCTTACACCTCCACACACTTGTTTGATATCGTTAGCAATTTCTGTTTTGAATTCATCCAATTTTCCAGAATCTGAAATTCAGTTTTGTCATTACAAAAAGTAAGAAGTAGAAGATGCCACTCTAATCAATAATGAATTTAATTATAACAGTTTCAAGTAGCTAAGCCTGCCATTCTATTTAACCTTCAAGGGTTGCTTGTACATTTTAGTACAAAATTTCATGTCCCGAACTACTGGTATCTTGTAAAGTGCATTAAAAAAAACTAAAGCAAAACATTCTGGGAAATAAGATTAAATGAGATTTAGAAAATACTGTTAAAACAAAGCTTCAGAAGCCAATGAAATACTAGAAGCCCTATTTAAAATATTACAATCTTAACACATAACTTGCAGTTTGAAAGCAAGTATGGAAAATGCAGCAATGGCCAAGCAATGGCCAAGTAGAAAAGACTAGTTTTTATTCCAGAA
The DNA here is from genome assembly GCA_012654045.1 of Ptyas mucosa. NCBI lineage: Eukaryota > Metazoa > Chordata > Lepidosauria > Squamata > Colubridae > Ptyas > Ptyas mucosa. Next base: position 4,203,165 of record WNWU01000012.1, on the reverse strand, counting down.
TCAAAAAACTGTAATACAAAAGATTGCTCACAATATCTAACAATTAGATATTTTTTCACCTGCCTGAAAGATAATGGTTACATTTTTCCAATCCAAACTTCAACAATAGATGGAATGCAAGTGACCAGGTATACACCTGGATTCAGAAAAGGTAGGAGTATCTAAAATCAATCTTGTAGTGCAAAAATAAATTCATGACCATTTTAAAAATCAGCCGCAATTCCCAAACTGAGATACATTGAGATCACGATTCCTGGAGTTCTCAGTCATAATGCCTCAGAATTTTAAGATTTCTCCTTCAAAACATATCTGAGGCCCTTGACTGCGAAAGTCTATCCTCACTTACTGGAATATTCTAATCCATCATTTGTGATGACTCTCAAAACAGATTGTTATGAAGATAACAGTACTGTACAAATACATTTGAAGACCTGTCCCCTATTACCCTAAAATAGTTCTCTTTAACTTGTTATTTTTGAGATGTTTTAAATTACAACTTCATACCACTCTTTCGCTGTCTAACAGTGATAATAATTGCCCAGCAAGATGTTTGCATACAGAGATAAAAGAATTTTAAAATTCCTACAGTGGAAGAATGGATATTGAACTAGTGTAATTGGCTGAGAAGGTGAAAGTGACTATTGTAATGAAAAATAATACAATTGTCTAATTTTGTTTCTACTTGGAAACAAACTATTGGACTTCTTGCTAGAAATGGAATGAAATGAATATTTAATTTTGGGATTTTCAATTTTTGAGTAAGAAGTTAATGTATTTATATCTGTATCTGTACCAAACAAAATAGGAAAATATTCTTCCTTTTCTCCTTTCCCCTGCTTTTTTTCTTCTTTTCCCCTCTATTTTCTTCTTTTTCTTTCTTTTGCAGGCCTTTTTACTTTTTCCTTAACCTTATTTTCCCTAACTCCTTTTTTTGTTTTTGTATTTTGTATTTGTTGAAACTTAATAAAAAAAATTGAACCTAAGCTCATGACTTTGTCTACTAATAAACAATGGTAAACAGTGGTGTTTTCATGCTTGTCACAACCAAATGCCACTTGTCGTGTCTAACAACTCTACATTTTGTTATTTGTTTCCACATTAGAGACTGTAAGGCAGGGATTTCTGCCTTACAGAAGGCAGACTGTAAGGCAGGCTAATGATTCCTTCCTACATCCTTTCAGGAATGAAGCAAGATTTGAATGAGGAGCCTCCCAATTAGTAGCTCAGCATTAAACAAGATCTTCACTGGTGCATATGGAGTTATTCACTAACACAGGGGCAGTAGGGAATCTGATTTGTTACTGTAATATTGACACCACAATGTCTGGATGGCTCTAGAAAATGCTACAGGTCATAAATGGGGGAATGGCCTGGGTCACTCCAGTACACAAGCACTTGTTTTTTTGTCTAGTTCTCCTTTGTTTTCATGTAACTGCACACTGGATTCATAGAATTAGAGGAGGGTAGAAATGCTTTCAACCCAGATTATGATTCAGAAAAGGATGTGCTCCCTTGACTGAGATATACATGGAGTATCCACTCCTAACTTTATATATTCCAAATTATATGGTAATCAATAAAAAGGGGGCACCATACAGCAATAGCAATAGCACTTAGACCAGTGGTGGGATTCAAAATTTTTTACTACCAGTTCTGTAGGCATGGCTTGTTGGACATGGCTTGGTAGGCATAGCAGGGGAAGGATACTGTAAAATCTCCATTCCCTCCCCACTCCAGGGGAAGGATACTGCAAAATCCCCATTTCCTTCCGATCAGCTGGGACTCGGGATGGGGGCAGGGCCAGTCAGAGGTGGTATTTACCAGTTCTCCGAACTACTCAAAATTTCCGCTACCAGTTCTCCAGAACTGGTCAGAACCTGCTGAATACCACTTCTGACTTAGACTTATATACCACTTGACAGTGCTTTACAGCCCTCTCTAAGAAGTTTACTGAGTCAGCATATTGCTCCCAACAATCTGGGTCCAGTGGTGGATTTCAAATTTTTTTACTACCGGTTCTGTGGGTGTAGCTTGGTGGGCGTTGCAAGGGAAGGATACTGTAAAATCTCAATTTCTTCCCAATCAGCTGGGACTTGGGAGGCAGAGAATAGATGGGGGTGGGGCCAGTCAGAATTTTTACTACCGGTTCTCCAAACTACTCAAAATTTCCGCTACCTGTTCTCCAGAACTGGTCAGAACCTGCTGAAACCCACCTCTGTCTGGGTCCTCATTTTACCCACCTCAGAAGGATGGACGGCTGAGTCAACCTTGAGCCTGGTGAGATTCGATCTGCCAAACTGCTGGCAGACAGTGATCAGCAGAAGTAGCCTGCAGTACTGCATTCTAACCACTGTGCCACCGCAGCTCATATATAATTGTGGACCGCTAATCCCTGCAGATCAAAGGTCTCCATCTTGTAAACCTTTCAATGATCCTGCTTGCTAGTGTTTTTTTCAAAATCCATGCTGTTAACTTTATTTATATATGTATTTTGAAATGTAATACGGTATCTAATACTACAGGATTCTTCACACAAAAAGGGGAAAGGGAATTGTGTCAAACAATTTGTTCAAGAGATATAAGAGAATGACTTACTATTACATGATATTTTTCTGTTCTGCTTGTTGATATCTTTGGAGATTTCTGAGTCTAGACAGAAGGAAAATCTATTAGTTTGAATATTGAGCCTTTTCTCCACTTTGCACAGTTCTAGCAAGGGGTACTCAAATTTAGCCATAAAAATGGCCTTAAAATGAAATGAATGAGCCATCACTGATTACTCCACATTCTTCAACAGTTTCTTCCAGAAGGGAGGTATGTTTCTATACAACTAAGATTTTGAGAAGGAGCTTTCAAATGAACAAATAACAAAATAAACAGAATATGCCTGAGCGTTTTTAATGACAAAAAGTTTTTTTCAGCCTTAGAGATCTTTCATAATGGAGATTACAGCTGATGGGTTTTTGAAACACCTGTCTTTGGAAATGTCCATTCAGCATCATAGACAATTTTGGGAACTAAAAAAACAATTTATTTAAATAAAACAATTGGGACAAGATTGTGCAAGAAACTTCCATGTTTTGGCTTCAGTTTGTAATTCAGATCAGTAAGGACTTGGTATACTGAGTAAACAAACTCATGTGTAATTGTGATGTAACTATATGACTGTCTAACTATTGGAGTGCAAATCACACAGCATCAGATTTACAAGTCGTGTATTTTTCCCATTAGTAGTCAGAATGCGAAAGCCATGATCTTTACTTTATGTACCAAGCTGTGCAGTCTTGTGTGTATTTACATACTCTCAGAGAAAGTTTCTTGTCTGGCAATAGCTTCTAGGGTCTGTACTGAGCTTTACAGTATGCTCTGATAGCTGTCTGGATTAAAAAATATTTGTCAGTTTCATGCTACTGGCTGGAAAAGCAAGGAATTTCTGTTCTAGATCCAGGAGATTAACAGTCTTCTCTGAATCTTAGTCATCCATTTATTTATGGATAGAGAGATGGATGAATAAATGAAATAGTTAATCCTTCATGTACAGCAAATCTCAGGATTTTATATATTTGATTGATTACATAATATAATAAATAATAATAAGAGACATAAAGGCTATTTATTTATTTATTTATTGTTTATTTATTGGTTTGATTTATATGCCGCCCTTCTCCAGAGACTCAGGGCGGCTTACAATGCGTTAAGCAATAGCCTTCATACTTTTGTATATAATTAATTGGAACTAAACTGCAAACAAATACCAGTCATCATTTTTTTAAAAAAATGTATCAACAGAAGAAATGTTGGCATTAAAAACAAAGCAACTTCTAATTCCATTATTTAATTTCTCATTACACAATAATTACCAAATTGTTTTAAAGATGTCCAAAATTAAAATAGCATTGAAATCATTAAAATATACAGTGTAGGGGTATGTGATACAAAATATATCATGAGAAGTTATTCTTGGTCTCCTTTGCTCTCCAATTAAGTAATAAGAGCAATTAGTTACTCTCGTAAGCATTTTGTATGAAGGCAAAGATAAGGGATAGCTCAGTCTTTTATCTTAACATACACCAACATATTTTAACATGAACTAATTATGCAATTACTATTATGTGAATATAACTCCCTATCCACAATCAGTATCAATTTCCAGAAGGAATAACCGTGTTAAATGGTTGCAACAAAAGTAACATTTTGTGACATCTTGAATACTTACTAAAGCCAGAGACATAAACGTTTCAATAAAGGAGAATATCTGTAGCTCAGAATTGAAATGAGGGGTTTTTGGTGCTGTTTGAGCTTGGTTTTTTGTTACAGGTGTTTCATTACCCGAACTAGGTAACATCATGACCAAGCTCAGAGAGCACCAAGGACCCCTCACATAAATATTTATTGACATAATATGTGCCAATAAAGGTTTATAGACATAATATTGTGGTAGTTTTTAAAATGCTTCAAAAATTGTCTAGAAATACACTTAATTTAATTTAATTTAATTTAATTAGTTCAGTTTATATGCTGCCTTTCTCCGGAGACTCAGGGCAGCTTTACACATTTAAATAGACGTTTCTCACATCAATAGCCTATTTTCTGTTGTTGCTATCTCTAATCCTATAATGCACCAGGATATACAAAATGGATATATCTTCTCATGGAAAATTGCTTCTTTCTTATCAAACTTACCATTTCTGAGGCTCTGGGACAAAAGGGCTAGGAATAGCATAAAGGCAACGCCCATTGTGGCCCATAATAGAATATGCTTCCTATTCATGAACCGATCTAAGAAATAATCAATTGAGAAAGATGAGAATTAGTAATAGACAAAGTTGATCAAAAGGAGAGATAGGGAAAAGGCAGCCATGGCTATCAAAAGCTTAATCTGTTCTAAAGATTAGAGTGTTTATTCAGATAAAACTATTTGGTTTGTTCAAAAGTTGACCATGAGTTACACTTAAAATATATTTCCCTTCCCCAAATGTACAGCTGTTTCTTAAAATGTATAGATCTTAGCATTTGATGACCATATACACAAAGATCACAAAATATAAATTTCTATGATTCTAAGAAACACAAAATTAAATAATACTAACTTCTCAAATAGAATTAACATTTGTTGGTTGGTGGGTTTTTTTTTTTTTTTGAGGAATAAAGATAGGACTGACTATGGGAATTATATGCTAATTTTTTTCTCCATCAGTTGACTCAGAATCAATTACCAAAATATTGTATTTCCTATGACACCAGCATAAATGGCCTTCATCTTTTCTATTTTACTAATTATGTTAGAATTAGCTCCAGTAAGGCTAAACAAAAAATAATTAATCTCTTCCTAGATACGTGTATCTTCTTCCCCTCCATACCTCTTCTTTTAGGTGTCTGAAATTCTTCCTCCATTGTTAATCTTCTTGTCCTGAATGATCAACAAGAAATTTCTACTTTTTTGTTTCTGCAAGAAATTGCTGTAGTACATTGCATTCTTGCATAAACATCTTCTAAGAAGCATTTTTATGAAAGCGGATCAGTGCAAAAATGAATGACTCATCATCTAAGCATATTTATCATGTCCTGCTTTGTAAGATGAAGTGTCAAAGCTGGTCATTTTACAGGAAAGCCTACAGTAGCCATTTTAGGCAGCTGATTTTGAGTGCCATGAAAGGGCAAATAAGTATGACTTATTTATTTTCATAACAATGGAGCTTAATTTTGAAGGATGAGTAATGAAAGACTTCTGTTGGAAAAAGACCTGCAACTAAAAGGTGTTTGTTTGTTTGTTTGTTTGTTTGTTGAGGGAGCTCTGCTGCATGTGAAAACCTATTACAAAACAGACAAAATAGAGACAGCAGAGAGGCATCACACTAAAAATAAAGGTACATATTGTCAAGTTGTGACATAGAGCTACAAAAGTTAGACCATGAGAAAAGCTGAAAATTGATGCCTTTCGATTATGCTGGATAACATGGTTGAAACAACATGAACTGCAAGAACAAATTAATTTAGTACTAGACGAAGTAAAATGCAGTTGCTCGCTGGAAGCACATGGATAGAACTTCACTGGAGAGGACCTTCATGCTTGGAAAAATTTAAGGCAATTGAAAACGAAGTCACCAAGGCACAAGATGATTCATTATTCTCACTGATGATACAAGTATGTGCTTACAAGCATTCAAGAAGCAATTATTTAAAAACTGTAACCTAGAGAGGACTAAATTTTTAGGTAGAAGAAAGATTAACAAACCTTGCAAACCTGTTATAACTTTCAAAAAATTCTAACAGTGAAAATACTGAAGAAAACTTTTGAAGAATGGAATCAAAAAATATTAGCTACAGTAACAACTATATCGGTAATGGTATCTGTTTCTATAGGTAGACTGTCCAAAATATGTTACTGAAGTAATGATGTAGAACTAATTTTAACTGACAAGATAGAGATGATATTGAAGGTGGATTTATAACTAACAGGCCAAGATAATGATTTGAAAAAAGATTGCTTTACTGAATCTAGAAAAGAAATTGACTAAGGCTTTGCAATTTTTTTTAATGCAACTGACAAACCAAAGTGTGATCTGGATAATTTTTCCTACTATATTTACAAAAGAGGCTTGTTAAACTCTTGAAGAATTCTATGTCATGGAATAAAGAAGAGATGAAGACAAATCAAATTTTACAGCAATATTTGAATGAACTGAAATTTAAAATTGTTAGAAGCAAAAGGGAGGAATATAACATTGATTTATTAAATCAAGATTAAACAAGATATTTGGTTACCTCTAGCAACCCTTTACAGACTTTCTTCTGATATCAGGACTGAAAAGGTGATGTTTTATGGTTTTGTTTATTGATACAGATGGGTTATGGGATGAAGAGATAGATGTTTGTAAAGCATCTCTTTAATCTATAAAGGGTGCTTTTAGTGAAAAATTAAAGAGATGCTTTACATCTCTTTGTAATCTTAGAGGAGAATGAAGAATAACTAAATTTGTTTATACTTGTGATGAAGATTGGAAATTACCTCTTTATGTATTTATTTTCTAGGTCCTTATTATATTCCTACTCTCTTTTTCTTCTCACTTTCTCTCTCTCCCTTTCTCTTTCTTTCTGCATGTTTTACTTTTTTCTATTCTCTTTTCCTTAAACTTAGTTTGCATTAGATTTTATTATCACAATCAAAATTCTTATGTATGCCCTGAAGAATTCTGAGTGCTGAATGATTGTGTAACTGCAATAAGAAATTATTTTTTACTGGGACAAATGTGACTTTAAAATAATCAATAAATATACCTATATTAATGTTTCCCTTGGAAGTACCTTTAGGCTGCATGGAATATTCCTATTCCCTTAAACTGCATGAAATATTCCTTTTCATATTAAAATGTAAAAGAGTCACCACCCAAACTGGGAAATGTAATAGGTAAAGAGTGCTTTTAGTGAAAAATTAAAGAGATGCTTTACATTGATTAAATTTAAATACATTTAATCCTTCATAACTAATGAACTAATTATAAATAAGATTCAATGAGTGGGAAATATTCTACTGGAAAAGTTCAGAGCTTTGGTTTCAAGCATGATGTGTTACCAGCCTTGATCAACCTATTGCCTGTTTCTCTCTTGAATTCTTTCTGTTTGACACTAGATTTTGTTTAGACTGTGATTCCACCGAACATGTACAATTTTATTTTAATCTGGGCAGGAGTATGAAGCTAGAGTCATATTACTACTACAGATCATGTTTACTTGCCTCCTATTTGTACAAGGAATTCCACTAGAAAAGGGAATGAATGACAAAGACTGCAACTGTTTCCAGGGGGAAATCTTGTCTTCTTCTTTCTTTTGATTTCTGCAGAAAACAGAAGCCCAGCTAAAGGATTAAGGAACTCTATACTAAGGGCAATATTCCTCCTTCCCAAACCTTTTCTGCTACTTGCATTCATCTGCTTGCTTAGGTATACCACTTCCTCTTTAGAATCACTGTATGGTGCAGAAGAAGGGATTGGAATCATCCTCATTATTATGATATTTCCCCAGAGAGGAAAATATATTTTCTGTCTCAAGTACAAAAGTAACTTGGGTCAGTCAGCAAAATTTCTTGCATTGATTCTCACCGGCTAGAAGTTTCTGTGTTGATTACACAAGAAAGATTCTGCAGAATCATTGAAATGGTATATTAATAGATACACCAAAGGGATATGAAAAAGGGATAGAAATCCTTATAGGTATGAAAGAGAGAACAGAAAACAATTTTTAATATGTTTTGGCTCATTTGGTTTAGTAAAGGAGTCTCATTTAATAAAGGAGTCTCATCTCAGTGGAATGTTTCAATATTCTATGATTTGATATTTGATTACTCTTGAAATAAAATTAGAATAGTGGGGTTTGGATTCTATGTCATGCTGTGAGCAAAGCAATCAGTAAAAGAAGAGACTTTCAAATTGTTTTCCCTAACCTGGTGCCATCCAGATGTACCCATATTAAGTCCCGTAATTTCTAGCCAACTTGCAAGTAACACTAAATGAAATTTGAGGAAATTTTTCTAATCATCAGAATGCTCTGCTTTGTGAACTTTTTTTCTGAAGTATGTTTTTAATCACTAATAGTTGATTTCAAATTTTAATTAGATGCTATAATGACTATCTAGATCAGTGATGGCTAACCTTTTCCGGACCAAGTGCCCAAAGCGTGCACATGCACCAGCGAATGCGCGCCCAAACGCCTGAACCCCCAAAACGCAAAGTGTGTGTGGCCTGTGGATGGACCCACCCCCCATGCATGTGTACACAGCCCCCTGCACGCATCCCACCCACGTGCATTTATTTTATTTATATTTATAATTTAATTTCTATACCGCCCTCCTCCAGAAGGACTCGGGGCGGTGTACAGCCAATTAAAACATAATATATTTACATCAATTTAAAAACCAGTTAAAAATAATAAACAATTTTGGCTCAGAATTAAAACCCAATTAAAACACCCTATTTAAAATCATTCACAAGGATAGCCCAGCCTGATGGAATAGTAGAGTTTTAAGAGCGCAGCGAAATACACGGAGATCAGAAATCTTACGTTATTTCTGGGGGCAGTTCATTCCAAAGGGCAGGAGCACCCACAGAGAAGGCCCTCCCCCTGGGTGTTGCCAGCTGACATAACTTGGCTGATGGTACCCTGAGGATCCACTCTCTGTGGGAGCGAATTGGCCGGTGGGAGGCTACTGGTGGCAGAAGTCGGTCTCGGAGGTACCCCGGCCCTAAGCCATGGAGCACTTTAAAGGTAGTAACCAGCACCTTGAATTGCACCCGGAAGACCACTGGGAGCCAGTGCAGCTCACCCAGGAGAGGTGTCACATGGGCACAATGGGTCGCGCCCATAACTACCTGCGCGGTTGCATTCTGGACCAGTTGGAGCCTCTGACTGCTCTTCAAGGGGAGCCCCATGTAGAGAGCCCCATGTAGAGAGCAGTAGTCCAGCCGGGAGGTGACAAGGGCATGAGTGACCATGCACAAGACGTTCTGATCCAGAAAGGGTCGCAACTGGCGGATCAGGTGAACCTGATAAAAAGTCCCCCTGGCCCCGGCCATCATTTGCTTTTCTAAAGACAGCCATGCATCCAGGAGGATGCCCAGATTGCGAGCCCTCTCTGTGGGGGACAAAGATTCACCCCCAATAGTCAGCAATGGTGCCAGCTGACTATACCGGGGTGCCCGAAGCCACAGCCACTCGGTCTTGGAAGGGTGGAGATTGAGCCTATTTCTCCCCATCCAGACCCGCACAGCCTTCAGGCAGCAGGATATCACATCAAGGGCATTGTTGGGGTGGTCTGGGGTGGAGATGTACAGCTGAGTGTTATCAGCGTACTGATGGACTCTCACCCCAAAACCACGGATTATCTCACCCAGCGGCTTCACATAAATGTTAAACAGAAGGGGCGAGAGGACTGACCCTTGCGGCACTCCCCAATTGAGGCATCTCGAGGTCGACCTGTGCCCCCCTGTCAACACAAACTGTGAACGGTCGGAGAGGAAGGAGGAGAACCACCGTAGCACGGTGCCTCCTATTCCCAACCCCCTCAACCGCTGCAGCATGATACCATGGTCGATGGTATCAAAAGCTGCTGAGAGATCTAATAGGACCAGGACAGAGGAGCAACCCCTGTCCCGAGCCCTCCAGAGATCATCCACCAATGCGACCAATGCCATTTCCATGCTGTACCCTGCCTGAAGCCTGACTGGTACGGGTCCAGATAAGTAGCTTCATCCAGGTACTGGGGAAGTTGTCGTGCCACCACACTCTCAACAACCTTCGCCACAAAGCGAAGGTTGGAGACCGGACAATAATTAGCTAAAATAGCCGGGTCCAGGAATGGCTTCTTGAGGAGGGGCCTCACCACCGCCTCTTTCAAGGCGGTGGGAAAGGCACCCTCACTCAAGGAAGCATTTATAATCTCCTGGAGCCAGCCTCGTGTAACCTCCCGGGAGGCCAGTACCAACCAGGAGGGACACGGGTCCAATAAACATGTGGCAGTACTAATCCTGCCCAGAATCCTGTCCACATCCTCGGGAATCACATGCATCCCCCAAACACCCCCGCCCCCCGTGCATGCGGGGCAGAGACCCAAAGACCAGCTGGCTGGTGGGAGGCGCACCTGCATGCGTGGCAGAGCTGAACTGGGATGACAGCTCATATGCCCACAGAGAGGGCACTGAGTGCCACCTCTGACACGTGAGCCATAGGTTTGCCATCATGGATCTAGATGAAGCAGAAGGAGAGAAACAGTGATATGTTTTGGATATTTTTAACTGATACAGCCTCTTTTGCAGAATACAATTTGATGCAGTAGCAAGACCACCTAAGAGATTGTCTCTTTCCCATTCACATCTTTATTGTCCTGTATGTATATTTGTTATTCTTCATTCTTATTTATAGTTATAAATTATGATGGTATAATCGCAATGATGAAATGGATCTACAGCACTAATGTATCTTATTGGATCTTAGGATATATTGCTGCAAAGTCATTTTCAGAATCTTAAGCCACTCCCACCAACACAAATTTGAAGATAGTGTCATATTTGGAGTCTATTCCTGGAATGACTATTTTCACAGATGAAAAAAATAAGTTTATAAATAATAGAGGAAATAAAATACAAATCATGCCCAAAGCTATGGCTTACTCCCAAGAATACTATAGCCTGGTTTTAAAGAAGATGGGTATACCAATATTGAGTTTTTAATGTAATTTGTGAATGTAACATCCATAGTTACTGCTGTGCAGAGAGAGATGGCAAACCCATCTGCTGTGCAACTTCACAGTATGCAGAATACACTACAATAGCCTGCTCAAAGCCTACAGGAAATGGAAACTTAAAGGGGAGACATCTCAAACGTGCTTTTTCAAGGGCAACTGGACTTCCTTGTTTTTCTTTCAAGGCCTTTCACTTCTCATCCAAGAAGCTTCTTCAGCTCTGGCTGATTGGTGTGGAATGGAACGGTTTATATTCCTTGCAGACAGCTTGGTCATTTGCATTCTTTTAGAGAGTTGTTGAGGCCACTTGGAGGTTTATCTGTGTGTTCTGTCCCCGTCCCTCCCCCACACAAACCCACACAGTCATTTGAGGGTTAAATAATTTACTGAATCCAAAATCTCACCCGCACAGTGTCAGTCTTGTTGAAGCATCAAAAGCAGCACTTTTTGGAATAATTTTGTCCGTCACAGAATCTAAACGGCCACACCCCTCCTTTATATAGCCTGTGGGGTGTGGTCCAGTGACTCAGCTTAATCCCTGGTACGCCTCCTCTTCTGCTGGGATCGTTTCGCAAGCCGACGCTGACGTGGATCCAGCCACAACTTGTCTCCCTCATCACTCTCCGACCGATCGGAGACACCTGGCTCCTGGCCAATCTCCTCTCCTTCGGCCGACATCTGAGGAATTGTCAGAGAGGAGGGGCCGGGGGAGGGAGGCCTGGCTGGCTCCTCTCCTTCATGTTCAGAGCCTTCTTCCTCTGATACGATGGGCTCGGGGGTTGGAGCCACAACACTGTGTCCTTGAGGTCACCTGAGTGGTGCAAATGAGTCTGGAGGCTTCTTGGAACTGCTGAAAGGACTGTATTGTAGATTGGAGATAGATGATGTCGTACACTTCCCCCTTCGTTGAGCGAGAGCTGTTCAATTTTGACATAGATGACCTCTTTGATCCCTCTTTCAAACCAGTGGTCCTGTCTATCCAGTGGTCCTGTCTATCCAGCAGTCCATCTGCATTTAAAAGACAATGGCCACTTTTTTGAAGACAGCAAAGTCCATATTTTAGACAGAGAGGACCATTCCTCTCTTAACAGAGGGGAAGGGATAGAACATCATCTATCTCCAGTCTACAACACAGTCTTTTCAGCAGTTCCAAGAAGGTTCCAGACCCATTTGCATCACTCAGGTGACCCTGAGGACACAGATAAACCTCTAAGTTTGCAAACTGAAGCCAAAAGATGCAAATGATCAGCTGTCTGCAAGGAATATAAATCCTTCCATTCCCCACCATCCAGTCAGAGCTGAAGAAGCTTCTTGGATGTGAAGAAAAACAAGAAAGTCCAGTTGCCTCTTGAAAAAGTGTCTTTAGGACAACCATGACCTGGATCACTGAGAATCTTTATAGACATTAAAGGCAAAACAGAGTTTGTGAGTCAAAATACAGTATCTATGCAAATCTGTTGATAACAACTTTTATATGCTCAGCAAACCATTTAGCATTTGTACTATTTTAGCACTAATGATAAAGGGGAAGTCAGGACCAGCAAGATTTTTTTTTTTTTATTTTAAAGCTAGGTGTTGTGCTGGCATATATGTGTACTTCAGTGCTTGAACTTTGCACATATAAATTTAATTTTATTTTGTATAGATATATTTTTATACCAAGAATGTATAAAGTTTGATGTCAGCCCCATTAAGCAGACTTGACCAGGAAATCAACTGCATAAGAAGCTAAAATTACTTTTATTGGTATTGGCTATAATAACAGAATTTTGAAAGATGAAACATGCTGTACCTCCTCCTTCGTCCTATAGTTCAGCAAATTAGGAAAATGTCTGTATTAGCCACTTCCAAATGTTATCTTGTTGCTTTACAATTTTTTAAAAATCTTTTGCCTAGGTAATGTTTCTTGCATATTTCTGTGAAGATCATATTTCTTATTCTCTACAGTATGTATATCTCTATCTATAAACTAATAAATGATGGAATTGTGTTGCTTGGGATTAGTGAATATTTTGTAAAAATATCAACATTACACATGAATGTACTAATCTGCTACAATGGAATGGAGGGAGACACCAAAGAATGCCATGGCAAACTGTAAAATGAACTAGATGCCACATCAAGAAGAAAAAGTTATTTGGAAATACAGAAATTGAAGCAATGATGGAAACTGGAATGATAGCAAGGTTTGGATTGGATAAACACAGTCATGAAGAAGAAAAAGCAAACTATTTGTTCATTGGCTACCTTTCTTCAACATAAACTACATAGGCACATCATCTGATAACAGAATCAAGCAAACTACATAATAGGAAACAGGAGATAAAGGGTTGTAAGCCAGTCAAGACACTTCTAGCTGCAATAGCGGAATAGATTATGAACATCAGCCAGCAAGTTATAAACGAGCAAATATACAGTCACAATATAAGTCCATTTTAAGGAACAGATTCTATATGATGAATCTGTGAGAGAATGGATCTGAAGAGCAATAGTTAAGAGACGTGAAACTCGTAAAATTGAAGTAAAAAGCAAGCAAAGAGGGGAGCAACAATGCAATTAAGAAGTTCTAGGATTTGATGATGGAGCCAGTGTTGGGATTCAGCCGGTTCGCACCACTTCGGAAGAACTGGTTGTTAACTTTCTGAACAGTTTGGCAAACTGGTTGTTGGAAGAAATCATTAGGGCAGAGAACCGGTTGTTAAATTACTTGAATCCCACCACTGGATGGAGCCCTATTATGATGTGACTCTATGTTACTGTTGAAAAGGGTACTGGTAACTGCTAACCCATATTGTGTCAACCTCTTATCCACAAAACCCAATGTCAGGCATGCCTCCTTTCAGATTTCAAGAAAGAATAACCCCGACTCCATTTTAATAGATAAAGGTACTTTTACTGAAATTGAAATGAATGCAGCCAAGGAAAAGCAAGATCTGAGGCATAGGCGTGAAAAATCACATATAGAAAGCATCCCCTTCCCACTGTCCAGCGTAAATCATCCAATCCAAAGATCCTCCAGGGGTCATGTGGAAGCACACATCTGGCAGTGTCATCAATTTGGAATGCCATGACCGTTGACCTGATATCCATTTCAAAGAAAAGACTACAGCTAAGATTCACTTTTGTTTCTCCTCCTCCAGCATGCTTCCCCACCCCCTAGCTTCCTCCTAGCTCCCCCTCCCTATTACCATGGCAGCCAAGCAAGCAAGCATTGAAAGAGCAGAGGCTGACACCCAAAGCCTGGATCTCAATCCTTGAAACAGTGCAATTATGAGCCATGGTGGCAGAGTGGTTAGAATGCAGTACTGCATCTACTTCTGCTGACTGCTGGCAGCCTGCAATTTGGCAGTTTGAATCTCACTAGGCTCAAGGTTGACTCAGCCTTCCATCCTTCCAAGGTCGGTAAAATGAGGACTCAGATTGTTGGGGGCAATATACTGACTCTGTAAATTGCTTAGAGAGGGCTGTACAACAGTGGTGGGTTTCAAATTTTTTACTACCAGTTCTGTGGGCGCGGTTTGGTGGGCATGGTGTGGTTTGGTGGACGTGGCTTGGTGGGCATGGCAGGGGAAGGATACTGTAAAATATCCATTCCCACCCCACTCTAGGGGAAGGTTACTGCAAAATCCTCATTTCCTCCCGATCAGCTGAGAGGCAGAGAATAGATGGGGGTGGGGCCAGTCAGAATTTTTACTACCGGTTCTCCGAACTACTCAAAATTTCTGCTACTGGTTCTCTAGAACTGGTCAGAACATGCTGAAACCCACCTCTGCTGTAAAGCACTATGAAGCAGTATATAAGTCTAAGTACTATTGCTCTTGCTACTAACCCATTCCTGTCTTAGAATCTTTAGAAAAGGGTCTCCTTTGCAAGAAGCTCACAGATCATAATATTATAATCTCTCTCTCTTAAATATATCTGCATATCACAAACCCTATCTGACTTTCCTATATGCAGTTTATATTGTTTTATATGGCAGTTATATGCTGGAATTGAATGTTGACTTATTCCTTATTATATGCTCTGTCATGATAATGTGTCTGGATACTCCCTGGGGTAGAGGTGTTGTTTTATTGAAATCAATGGGAAGAAAACTCTTACAGCTTGGCTCTGAATTAAAGGAGTACAAACTATGCCATAGGTCTGTCTACCCTCTGTGTCCCTGTCTCAGCTCCATTGTGGGCACACACATAGTGAGTCCCTAAAAGGAAGATGAGATGTGAATGGATAACTGAATGAAAGAAAAGGATTTTGCGTGACTCTCAGCCATGTCTCAAGTATGGAACATCACCTTTATTTAGAAATCATAGCTGAGGCAGGATGCCCAACACTGACTTGAAATATTTTCCAGGGTCATTCAAGTATTGTTGTGCTGAAATCAGAAAATGGATGCAAGGCTTTACAATGCTTCAACAATGGCTGGGTGAATGCTAAGAAGTTTCTAATGGAGTCTCTGCATTTCTTACAGGGGAATGTAGTAAATTGTCTTTGAAAGTTTACAGGCTTTCTATAGAAAGAAAATAACAAAACTTATGGGTAGACTGCTCTATCTGATATTGAAGCGGTTAAATTATTGCTTATAAAAGTAATGATAGTACATGCAAAGAAGGTAATAAAAAAGGCTCTCTTTTATCCACTGTAAATACGAAAACATCAAGATTTAAACTGATTTGGAAAAAGGGTTGTAGTCCCTAGTATCTGTAGACGGCTTGCTGAAATTATTAGTTTTTCTCAGATTTGAGACAGAGAGTAAGAATTTGCTTAAAGCCTCACAATGAATCCATGCCAAAATAGGAGTCAAACACGAATCTTCAAGTCCAACTTGGTCCTAATTGGTTTGGCAGAGATTATCAGAAAGGTATCAGAATAACTGAACTAAATTTCTCTGCCTGAGCTACAGCTATTAGAAAGTATGGTGCACCATCTACAGGGTAATGATAGCTAGCTACATTTGAGTGATTTGATTCTGATAAAATTCTTCAATGTTATCATATTAGTTTATTTTAATTTCCCACAAGTCTCTTGTATACAGACATTACTAAGGGTAGCAGTTGAGAAAATGCATGTTGTTGCTCCTAACAGCTGTCATTTCACAGCTGCCCATTGTTAAGTGCAAGAATGTGATTGGCCAGCTCTATTCTGTAATACTTCAGGAATGCCTCCATAGGAAACAAACTGTGACTTAACAGTGTTGCGTCAGAAAAGCCATTGCTTGAATAGTATCCAAAGTAGATATTTCTATTCTGCCAAATGGCTTTTCTTCTACCTAGTAAATTTGCATTAATTTCTATATCTATGTTTAAAATTGGTTCTCCTCCAGAAGTAAAACAAGACCAGCTTCCAACAGTGGGCACAAGGGAGCTCTTTCAAAAGCAAGTTGTCCTTGGTGAAGAACCTTCAATCTATAGTTGACTAAAAGGCCATCTTCTTTTGCAGACATAATCCCTAGCATCTTCACTTAAAATCAGTTGATGGAGAAAATTATTCCATCTGAGATCCTAGATTGCAAGTGTCCATTGCAGAAAACAATATTAGCTATGGGAACAAAAAGCTTTACTAAGTATGTGCAGCTTCTTATGTTCCATAAATTTGATTAGAAGAACTATAACCATTTTGCTGGTATGGAATGTATCAGAAATAGTCATAACTACTCCTGATTATCTTTTTTCATTGGTGCAATCTCATATGCATGTTTTTTGTTTTAAATCAGTGAGAATGCTGGACACAACATGCTACATTTAGAGGCAGCCCACTATAAACAAAATCTGTGCATACTGTTCTCCAGTTATAAAAACCTGCAATAGTAAATTATAAATACCTTTTCATACACCATTTCTATCCAAAGTTGTAAAAATGAGAAATTATGTTCCATTATGATCCATTTTCTTTTCTGAAATTTAAACCTACCCAGCTGTATATTCACATTTCTTGAAAATCCCTTAGGCTTTTCTCTGAATCCCCACTGACTTATTTCTAGCAATTCGAAAGCATGCAAATACTAGTAGATAAATACAGTAGGTACCATTTCGGTGGGAAGGTAAGACTGGCCCGTGACATCCTGCTGGCCACATGACTATGGAAACATCTTTGGACAGTGCTGGCTCAATGGCCTTGAAATGGAGATGAGCATTGCCCCCTTTAATCGGTTATGACTAGCAGAGTAAAATCTGCAGACTCCTTCCTTTATGACAGTAGAGGAAACAGAAAAAGATAGTTTTATACAGTATATGAAAAAATGGGATAATGAGCCAAAATATGAAAAGAGGTTGCATTACAGTTTATATTTTAAAAGGAGGAGATGCCTGCAGAATGAAGAGGATTCTAGATTTCATCTCCTTGGTCAAAATGTCCTCTCTGTTCCTACCTTCTCCATTGGATATTGTCCTTGTCTGTGAGGGAGCAACAAAGCATAAGAAATCGTAAAAGAGATGGAAGTTAACTTAGATACACCGGAAAGATGTTTAAGACACTTTCTTCTTTTCTTCTCTCATTCTTCTTTCCTTAAATTAGTATTGGTATGTTCTGTAATCACTTTTATATGTTCAATTAATTACCATTAATTAAAAAAGCAGAATACAAACATCTTCCTGACAGTGGGAACAATTAACCAGTGGAATGACTTGCCTTCAGGGGTTCTGGGTGCTTCATCACTGGAGGCTTTTAACAAGAGACTGGACATCCATTTGTTTGAAATGGTATAGAATGGGTCTCTTGCTTGAACAGGGGGTTGGACTAGAAGACTGCCAAGCTCCAATTCTGATGATGATGATGAATTTTAATTTGAGGTTCTCAGATCAGGAAATGGGTATAAATACCTGCATCCAAAAGTATTATATTTGGAAGTACTGTTTGGAAAATTATGTTGTAACAAAATAAATAAAAGTTGAAGTAAAGATTTTTTTTAACTTTGTAAATCTAATAAATGGAGTGGAACTACTGTAAAATGTCACAAGGATCCAAATAAGATGACAAAATCCAAATATTCTGATTATTTCCCAAAACTATTAAGTTACTGTGAACCTCAGATGAGCCAATAACAAAAAATCTCAGTCTTCCATATTCTAGAGAAAATAAATGGTCAAAACAACTCAAGTGTGTGCACTGCTAGTAAAACACCATACTCCAAAGAGTATAACTGATATAATTACAAAATAAGGAAAAGGAGATAGGTAGAAAAGGATAGGTATCCTTTGTATTTTGAAAACATTATAATAACATTCTTTGAAATGCAATTGGCAATTTTCATCTACAGGAGGCGCAAGGCATTAATTGTTATCCTTACACAATTTAAATTAACTACAAAATTAACCACAAAAAAGGGGAAGATGAGAAGTTTACACATCCTTGGGTGTCGTATTTCTCATAAAAGGCATATATTTCTTTTAAAACATAGGGCAATTAACAAGACATCTACAGGGCAGTTGAAATATAGAAATATGTCCATTTAGAAAAAATTATCAAAACAGAGGTCCTGCATGTGTGAATTTGCAAATTCAAACATTTGAAATACTGTGCGAACAATTAGAGGGCCTTGTGTATATAAATAAAATGCTTACTTAATTTAACAATATTTTACAGGACTTGGAAAATACATCCACACCCCTCCCTTTTGGAATCCTAATGACACCTTTTCTGTTATTCCTGTATGTGGAGAAAAGGCATCCTATTTTGTCATACAGACACAAATACTCTTGCTTGGAAGTTTCGCTAGACTTTTAAGTGTTTAAAAAGTGAGGTTTGATGAAGCTGGTATTGATACAGGCTCTGCTGCAATTGAGAACTTAATGACTTTCCTTGTCTCCTAGGTCTCCTGGCAAGGAGCAGATATATGGAGCACAAGCAGAAGATCTCTCATACTGTCCTTGGCTGCAGAGATTCCATTGGTCCAGGTTCACCACCAGGTCATCAGTCTTGGCTGAAGTGCATTTCTCCTTCGGAGATGTGTTAGCTCGCCATTCCTTACCCGGAAGTCAATATTTTAGTAGTGAGAATTCTTCCTTCTCTGAGATGCACAGTTCAAAAATACATAAAATAAGTAAATAAATGCTAACATTTGGCTCCAACCTTTCCCTCATGGCAATGTTTTAATGCCTATGCATCTATACTCACAACCTTGCAGAAATGCTTGTAACATCAAAATCCTTAGTGCCTTATGTAACCCAATTAATTATCTTGCTAGAAGCTGTTCTGATAAAATCTGTTCTGGTAACCAACAATGTCTGAAGCGTGTAACTTTATTGCATTTGGCAAAACAAACAGAGTGTAGCCAGATAGTTTGGAATGAGCTCTTCTACAATTTCCCCAACCTGGTGACCTCCAGATGGGTTGAGCATCACTCTACCGTTCTCAGCCAACATAGCTACTGGTTGCATTGCCTGGGGAGGATGAAGTTGTAGTCCAGTTGAGCTGGAAAGCAGAAAACTGGAGAACCTATTTTGAATTGCTATTCTGTGGTAATATGGTTGGGCATATATTTGTAAATAAACCAGATTGTGGCACCTAAGTATGTATCAACACACTTTATATGCCAGCTTACCCAGAACAGTGAGTATGTTGGGAATAAAGCTGCTGTAGTTGAGCCTGTGCAGTGGCATATTGGGCAAAGTGTGCTAAAAATGGATATACAATTCTTATCATTAGCAGGAAACATTTCATGCAACACACAACACGACAGATTGGTAACTAAGTTTATAGTTTCTAGATTAAAAAGTATAAGAAAATCTCAACTAAGGTATGCTCGCAGCCTTAAGGTAAAGGTAAAAGTTCCCCTCGCACATATGTGCTAGTTGTTCCCGACTCTAGGGGGTGATGCTCATCCCTGTTGCAAAGCCAAAGCGTTGTCCGAAGACGTCTCCATGGTCATGTGGCTGGCATGACTAAATGCCAAAGGCACACCGAACACTGGTACCTTCCCACCAAAGGTGGTCCCTATTTTTCTACTTGCATTTTTTACATGCTTTTGAACTGCTAGGTTGGCAGAAGCTGGGACAAGTAACGGGAGCTCACTCCGTTACGCGACACTAGGGATTCGAACCACTGAACTGCCAACCTTTCGATTGACAAGCTCAATGTCTTAGCCACTGAGCCAATTGCGTCTCTTACAAACGCTCGGAGACTTACAAATGTAATTAAAAGAAATAAAACATAATCAAATAAAAACCATCAAATCAAACTTTCAGGGTTGTATATTCATTAAGAAGCTGAGGTATTTTTAATATACCAGATAAGTAAAGTATTTCAAAAGCCCTCAGAAAGAAACAGTGTTAGTTTGGTGTCTGAAGTAGCGATTGGTTTTTGGAGATAAAAATACATAAAACTAGTGTAGCAATTGAGAAGACTCGTGTGGAAATTTATAAATATGGTATCTTAGTACCTTGAACTAGGCACATTATGAGCCTTGGTGGCGCAGTGGACTAAACTACTGTTAGAGTAGTATTTAGCTGCCAGCTGCAATTACTGCGAGTTCAATTCTCACCAGGCTCAAGGTTGACTCAGTCTTCCATCCTTCTGAGTTAGGTAAAAGGAGGACCCGGTTTGTGGGGGCAATAAGCTGACTTTGTATAAAATAGAACACCGCTTAGGGAGGGCCAAAAAGCCCTACTAAGCAGATATATACAAAAAGTATGAAGGCTATTGCTTAAAAGCATTGTAAGCCGCCCTGAGTCTTCGGAGAAGGGCAGCATATAAATCAAACTAATAAATAAATAAATAAATAATAAATAGTGTCATCCAGTGGTGGGATTCTGCCGGTTCTAGGTGGTTCGGCCGAACCGTTTGTTAAATTGCTGGCTCGCCCCGCCCCTTGCCCCGCCCCTCCGCACCACTGGGCAAGGGGTGGGCGAGCCAGCAATTTAACAAACGGTTTGGTGTTTTTTGGTAATTTTATTGGCCTTGCAGCTGCCGCGGCGCTTCAAAGCACCGCCGTACAGCTGATCAGTGTCAAAAGAAAACAAATGAGTAGACCCAGTGGTGGGATTCTACTTCGGTAGAACCAGTTGTTAAGGAGTTAAATAGTTAAGCCAGTAGTTGCCAAAGGGGGCGGTACCGTGGGCCGTGGGATGCCTTGGGGGGGCGGGGCGGCAGGGGGGTGCTAGAGGCAAAAGGGGGCGACAGAGGGGGCTAAGTGGCAAGGAGGGTGGCCCCCACCCTTTGCCCTGTGCCTCGCAGCAGTTACCTCCTTGCAAGCAAACAGCAGGAAAAAACTCCTTTCAGCTTTAGTTTAGGCTTGAATAGATCTGCCTCCCGACTCTCCCGACTCTGATTTGCTCTCAGCTGTTTTGTGCAGGCTCTTTTGCAAGCTCTTGCTACAAAGAGTGATTTTTTTCCCCTAGCTAAAAGGAAACCGAAAGTAAAGCAGGCTCTGCTGCATGCAGGGAGAGAGATTTCTTTTTCTGTTTGCTCACCAAAAAAGGTAGGTGTAAACAATGGGAAATTTAGTTCAAAAGAGGAGAGTTCAAGATTTTAAAACACAAAAGAAAAAATTTATCTATTTAACTAGGGAATTGTAATAATTGAGATAGTATTAATTGTATATTGTATTGAAAGCAGAAATGGTTAAGTTGTGGTTTGGAGGAATATATAGGGGAAACTATTTGGTTTATTATTATTGGTAAATATAATTAATGGATTTGTAAGAAATTGGATTGCATGGAAATAATTGGAATATTCATGTTCATATTGATTAATATACAAAAAAGCTAGTTATATAACTAATTGATTTATATTAAAATGTTGAATTTGTATTAAACAACTGCAATATTACATAATTAACCAATGTGAGGATGGATATAAAAATAGATGACAATGGGAAGGGGTATAATATAGAATAGAAGGGTTTAATTGAATTTGATTAAGATTAGAGATGAGGATGAAGGGTAATATTGGTTTTTTAAAAAAAATAGATGAGGAATAAATACGGCAAAAAGGAAATATAGAAATTGTGAATTTAATCAAAATGACTAAACACTGTTTAAATTTGTGAACCGGCCAAATACTCTGTTCAAAGAAAATACATTGTATGTTTGTATGTGTGTTTCTAATTATTGCTATTTATTCATATTTGTTCTCCTTTATTCTTTAAAGTTTAACAATTCATTCTTTATCTTAATATTTTTATATTTGTTTGGGTTTGGCTTTCTTCCCTTTCATCTTTTTTATTGTACAGCAATCTTTCTCCTCCAACCTACCACCGCTCTCTTTTCTTTCCTTCTTACTTTCTCTTCCCCCCCTCTTCTTCTCCTCCCTATTTCCTCTTCCTTTCTTCTTCTCCTCCTCTCTTCCTCCCTCTCTTAACCTCACTCCTACTCCTACTCCTTCATCCCTCTCTTGCTGTATCCTTTTGTGCATATGGACTACTCAGAGGGCTGAAAAAGTAATTTTTGACTGGTCCTCGCACTTGTGACGTCCTCGAACTTACGACTGTCCTCACATTTTACGTTTTTGCCCTATCTTGTCACCATGGTGAAGAGAAGTAGTGGTGAAATGACTGACACCGTTGTTAAGAATGCCGCAAGGGGCATAAATGTGAGGATGGTCATAAGTGTGAGGACCGGTCAGAAATGACTTTTTTCAGCCCTCTGAGTAGTCCCTATGCATATAGCCACGCCCACCCGGTCACATGACCAGCTAGCCACGCCCACCCGGTCACATGACCAGCTAGCCACGCCCACCCAGTCACATGACCACCAAGACACACCCCCAACTAAGCCACGCCCACAGAACCGGTTGTTAAAAAAATTGAATCCCACCACTGGTGTGATCCCAGGAAAAAAAATCTGTAGTTTCCCACTTGCATACTTCTTGCTAGAGACACCAAAGCATTGAGCTTTTTAGTCCATCGACAACCTGGTGGCAGCAGTGGCCAAGCTCTTTCTAAAGAGGCGTAGAGCAGCGTTAGAGAACATCCTTCGCGCGTGCAGAAGGTCCTCGTTTCCGTCCCAGCATCATATACAACGCATATATTATACTGGTCGGCGAAGGAAAGAAAAAAAACCCACGTTGGAATACAATACCCCATCTATTCTACAAAAAACGGAAGGGCAGCAGATAGAGAACGTAGCTCCTTGCCATCACTAAATATCGTTTACATTTGCGCAGATGTGTTACTACGATACATTGCAGGAATATTATATGCATCCTTGTGCATTGATATAGGAAGACCACTTCTTAAGAGTTTATAATATGTGGATTTCGATATTAATGGAAATATTGTTATTTATCTCCTGCAAGGAACAGCCGCACACAGAGACTCGATGCAGAGAGAAGGGCGGGGTAATCTTGCAATTTGAGAGGTTGGTTTCCTGAAGAAGCGCCCGTTATTAAATCTCATTGGCTGGTCGCTTTGTCATTCCCGTAAATTCTTGTAGACGCTGGTAAATCTCACAGCTGGACTCTCGGGAAACGGGAGTATTTTCCTTCCTTTCCACGTCCCATCTCCGGAACGCTCTCTCTTCCTTATACTTCGAAATCTGTATCGTCCGAGTTTTTCAGAGATTTCCCCCCCTCCCCCCCAAAAAAATTCCCTTTTATTTTTTTCTCAAAGCCGAGAGGTCCTGGGCTTTTTTATCCTCTCTCAGACGCTCCACGTTCCCGCGCCCGTTATTATTTCTGAGCTCAAGTGGGCTAATAACTCTCCCCGGCCCTATTTGCCTTACAAACCCAAGATAGGTGGAAAGAACTGCCTATTGCTGCTTCCCGAGGCCCTATTGGTGGAAGTCGTAGAGGTGGGGTTAATATTCCCGCCCCTCTCAGGTTTTCCTTCCTCAATCGCCGAGCCTGGCGCCGCGGGTGGCTTCGTCTCCTTCGTTTTGCTCTATGAACGGAGGCATCTAAAGGGGCGGGACCAGGATCCGGTGCCTTGGCGAAAGCTGAATCCTTATTGGAGAATGTGGCCAGGTAGGAGGGAACCGAGAGGCCGGGGTCCGGATCCTAATTGGCCAGACGGAGCAAAGGATGCGGAGCAGAGGGCGGAGTTCGCTGCCCATCAATCGGGGAGTGAATTGGGATTGCCGCGGGAGGCGGCGGCGGCGGCGGTTCCGGTGGTTGGTCGTTTTTCCGCCGCTGTCCGCAGCAGCTCCGGCTCCTCCATGGCCGCTGTGGTCCCTGGCGCGGTTCTCCCTGCCGTTCCGGTAGTGGGGGAGGCGGTGGCCGTGGAGGTCAGGCCCGGAAGCTTAGGACCCCCGCCTCCTTGAGGAGAAGGAGCCGAAATGGCAACGCCGGCCGCGCAGGTAGGAAGGCGAGGGCGCCCGGCTCCCCCCCCCTCCTTTTTTTTCCCCCCCCCCCCCCCCCCTCCCCGCTTCTGCTGGCTGAGTAGCTGCAGAGGAATGACTCCCTTGCTGCAAAGAGGGCGAAAGGCTTTCCTCCTCCAGCCGCCGTTTGTTCTCCATCCCTTCTCTCCCCATGGAGAAAACCTCCTTCGGGGGAGCCGCTTCTCCTTCTGCCCCTTCACTCTCGCCCTCCTTTCATGCTTCCCGAGGGTAAGGCCTCCGCTTGTCTCCGAGATGGGGGGCGGGGGGAGATACTTGGCCTGCCCGGATTGGGACCTCCCGATTTCATCTGTAGCTTTCCACGCCTTGCTTGGGAGTTTTCCGTTGGGTGGGGGTGGGGTGGGAAAAAGCCAGGCTTTTCTCCCAGTGTATCATTTTCTTACTCCGAAGGAGGACAAGCAAGCCATGCTCTACTGAACCCAGTAAATCCACTAGTCCTCAAGGGGGGGGGCGCATCGACCATCCCTAAAAGGAGGGATTTCTCATTTCCTGCTTTCCGCCAACTCGGGAATGAGAGCCTTTCTCCCCCCCCCCCCACCCCTTAGTTAGGTCAGTAATTATGATAATCATCAAGCACTCTGAATGTAAACTGTGTTGCTCCTCCACCATGTTCAGTTACTTTGTGCATGTATCATGAAAGCTCTTTTCTAAACGAACATTGTTTGGGGCTAAGAAAACGTTGGAGGGTGGATAAAGCGGGCCCTATTTGATCTGAGGTTTGAGCCTGTTTGCTGGAAAATAAGGCTATCTTAGTATGTTACCTCTAATCTTGGAAAGAATAGGTCCTTCAATGCCACTTGTTAGGAAGCATAAGCAAAAAGGTGCTATTATGCTCATATCCTGCTTGGGATAGATATACCATTGGTCTCTAAATAACCTTTGTTGGGATCTAACATGAAGGTTTTTTTACATTCCTCCATGAATAACCTGTGTGGATCGACACAGATTCAATTGCATTTAGAATCTTTTTTTTTTCTTTAACCTAAAATGTTCTCCGTCCTACTGTCACTGATATACTTTGGACAACAATGCAATTGGCGTTTACAATTCCTTTATATTTAGTATTTCTATTTTAATTCATTTTGTTTTCCTTTGAAATGAGTGGACAGAGGAATCTTCTCTCCTGTCCAAGAATAGTGAAAACCTATCTTCTTTACTATTAAGATTTTATTCTTGAAAACTTTTAGGAAATGTTATTGGGTTCATGTGGGTACGGTTTAGACTTTCTATTAAATTCAGACTCAAAGATTTTGCGAACACTAATTTTAGGTTGGTGTTCAGTACATTTTTTCATGGTCTAATTGATTGTTGAACACCCAAAGTAGATGCTTACATTGTCTAATTGTTAATATTCAGATTGTTTTTACTTTTGTAAAAATTTCTGACATTTGTTCTCTTGATACAACTTTTGCACAACATGTTACCAACCGCTTTTTGTTGAAAGATTACCACACATATTTGACTTTAGTGTAAATGTCAATAATTTGTGCAAAATGATCAATACAGAGAAGTTTATTTGCTATAATTATTTATTTTCAAAGGAGAAATCATAGTTTGAAAAAGTATGATTGAATCTTTTTAAAGGATGGTTAGAAATTGGGTTCAGGAATTGGCAATATGTTATTGAACTTGGTTGGTGAAAGGTTTGGCCTGGTTAAATACTTGAATGGGATATGTAATAGGCTAAGAAGTTTTTTAAAAACCCCAGAGATGAAGGCTCAACGTTTCTCTTGGTTTGACATAAGACTGTTCACACAATGTCTGTAATATGTCAAACTGTAGCCACATTTCATTGTTGAGTATGCCTTTGATTCTGGAGAGTTTGATTTGGGAATAATAATAATAGCACAAGAGGACCAAATTTAAACATAAAATAATTCTACCTTATATTTTACTGTTGTTAGTTCTTGTTGTTTCTTGCTACAAGTGACAACATGGCTAATTTACAGTTAAGCATTTGTCCAAACACAGAAGTACTACGTTTGGCCATTTTTAACCATAGGTATGTTATGATGACCTCTGCATTTTGTAATGGTTGAAAGCAGTGTTTATAAACCATGCTATTTCATGTTTTGCTAAGTGAAGACGATTGGTAATATATCTTAAGTTAATTTATAAAAAAGTTCAACCTCAATTGAAATAAATGGTGTTGTACATGCATGGTCTAATATATGACTATTCATTTAAATAGAGATACATGTAAAAATGAAGCCTATTACATTGTATCTAAATACTAGCAATTGATTTTGGAAATGTTAAATTGTAATATCTTCTATTCAATCTTCGTATAAAGATTCAAGCAGCCTGCCTGGCTAAAAATAGGATAGTTACAGCATCATTTGGTTGTGGATTACCTTGTTCTTATACTAGTTCATTCCTCAGAGATTCTTTATCCACAACCAGATCTATTGAATATAGATTTGTAGCTTTATATGGAAAATCATAAACAAGTTGTAAACTGAACCTGAGAAGAGCAAACCACTCTTACATTAAAAGCATAATCATGCCCAAAGAGTTACAGAAGTTGAGTGTAAACTGAAGGATACTTAAACTTTTTAACAGAAATTGAACATTGGGGTAGCCTATATACTATCAAGGACCAGTGGAAATCTTTCTAATATTAATAGACATTTGATTTTAGCTAGTTGAAGCCCAATGTTTTAGCTTAAACAAAGGGGAATTGTTTCCAAGCTATGTCTGTCAAAAGAAAGAAGAATTAATCTATTCATGGGTATAGACTTTTGTTCAGTGGCATACACTGAAAAAACAACTATTGAAAAGAATTGTAATTCTGGTTGCTGGACATGGTTAACTATCTGTAAAAATCTTTGACAGATGGCTACCAATATAGTGGATAATTATTGAAAACAATCCTAGATCAGGATGTCTTTCTTCTTCAGCTCTATTTTATTTAGAAACCCTTAGCTTGATTTTTTTAAATGGTAGAATTGTCTTATATCTGAGCTAGTTATGATGTAAACCAGAGTTTCTTAATCTTTCTGTGTTCACAATCCTTCTGAGTATCTAATGAAAGTTGTGGACACACACATCTTCAGGAAAATATAAATAAATTTATATGCACAATTTATGTTAAAATGTAAATGAATTGTAAATAAATTAAGGTTCCTTGTCACCTCAAGTGCCCATAAGTTACATATGAAGAGCACCCGGAGGCTCCAACTGGTCCAGAATGCGGCCGCGCGGGTAGTGACGGGAGCAGCGTGGTGCTCCCACATAACACCGCTCCTGCGCGAGCTGCACTGGCTTCCAGTGGTCTTCCGGGTGCGCTTCAAGGTGTTGGTGATCACCTTTAAAGCGCTCCATGGCATAGGGCCTAGTTATCTCCGAGACCGCCTGCTGTCACCGATGACCTCCCATCGACCCGTACGCTCCCACAGAGAGGGCCTTCTCAGGGTGCCATCAGCCAAACAATGTAGGCTGGTGACCCCCAGGGGGAGAGCCTTCTCTGTGGGGGCACCCACCCTCTGGAACCAGTTGCCCCCGGAGATTAGGAGAATTCATGACCTCAGTGCCTTCCGCCGTGCCCTAAAAACACATTTTTTCCAACAAGCCGGGCTGGCTTAAGAAGAAATTTTAAATATTTTGAATATTTTAATTGGTTTGTGAGTTTTAAATTTTGTAGCCAAATTATATATATTTTAATTGTCTTAATATTTATATTTCATGTTTTTATTTCTGGCTGTACACCGCCCTGAGTCCTCAGGGAGAAGGGCGGTATAGAAATTGGAAAATAAATAAATAAATATATTAGTTGGGCATTAAAAAAAATCAATGAGCTTTTGAAAAATTTACTTCATTCACATTGACTTGATTGAGTAACAAATGTTCTTAATGGCCGGGTACATTTCTTTAAATTTTATCAACAAGAAAGAGTTTAAGACATCATAACATGGCAGTGATAATTATATATCTAGTACAGGGGTGTCAAATTCGCATCGTCACGGTGTCGTAACGTGACGTATTGGGACTTTTCCCCCCTTTCCTAAACTGGGTGTGGGCATAGCCAGCGCGTGACGCATCCAGCCCAGGGACTGGAGTTTGATAGCCCTGATCTAGTATATTCTATACTTTCGAGTAAAACAAAGTATAGAATATACTGCCTTAATAATTTAATTAGATATAAATACAAAAATTCAACAAATATGTTTTTCAAAGTAATAGGAAAGAAATTGGAGAAATAATGAATGGTTTTGTTTTCTTGCTATTGTTTTGTGTCTGGTTCATAACCTCTTTGAGGATCATTCATGGTTTCCCAATAGTCCATGTACCAAATTTGAGAACTGCTGGCGTAAAAAAACATTGCTTTCTAGCCTCTGCTAACATTAATGAATTATAGCAGAGGCTAGAAAGCTAAGAATGAATGATTACTTGGAATCTGTCTTCAGATATACTTAAAATTTAATATTTAACCTGTTTATTACTGAGTTTTAGAATCATGGCTCAAGTTGAACTGGAAATGGGGTCAGAGATCTTTTATGATGTATGATTTGTCTCTGGTAAACAAGCATTTTAGAAAAAAAAATTCAAATGCCACAATATAAAATGTGAGGTTTTATTTCCAATATTGGTTATATGCTTCTTATATTGTCGTTCATGTTTTCTGTTACTTGTCTGAAGTCTCATTAGTCTAAAAACATCAGCTAAGTAGAAATTGGTTCCAGTTCATCTCTATATTATTATTAGATCTTTATCCCACCTTTTTATATATAGCCCAACATAGTGAACACACTAAGCACTCCTGCATCTTGTTTCCTTATAGAAACAACACTTTGAGGTAGGTTGGGCTGAGAAAGAGTGACTGGCCTAAAGTCACCCAGCTGGCTTCGTAGTCTTTATGAATTAAGAAGAAAATGCTTGCTTTTCAATAATTTTTAGAGAAATGTTTTATATGGTGATCCACCATAGTCACAATTGTTATATGACTATTTATAGTTAAGTAGTATTAATATTTGAATTGGAGTGCCTTCCCTTATAAAATAACTAATATTACAGCTTTGGGGTATGATTATGTAGTCTATTACAACAAAATTAATATTGTTTAATACTATTATTTAAATTATGCTTAATTGGAACATAAAAAGCAAAGCAAATTCTCACATATTCTAATTGCTTAATAATGGCAAAACAAAAACCAAACCCACAGGCTCAAAACCCACATTCAGAATCCATTGTGTAATATTGTAAACCTTGTTTATGATTCTCAAGTGCTTCACTGAAGTCTGCTGAAGACAGGGTTATAAGAGGATGAGATCTTATGCATATGAAATTTGTCTTTCTCAATCCTAGCACCTTCATACTATTTCTTTTTCATCCTGTGTTTTTTCACTGGACTTGCTCTTAATTGAGCAGTACAGTTGAGCAAACTATTGGTTCTTGGATTTGCTTTATAAATTTTATTTTCTGGATTTCACACAAATACCGTGACAAACAGCAAACAGTTTTGTTGTGTCATCATTAGATCAGAAAAGATTGACTAATGTTAATAAAATTTTTCTCTATTAGTCAGACTTCTTGTCTGGCCACAAATGATTTTATTGTTTGGGAGCCAGCAAGCCTGTTCTGGTTTCTCCTGGATGCTCCAAGAAAATGTAGATGTATATTAAAGATTGAAATATATAAAAGGGAAATGTAGTAAAAGCCTGATACGGATATTTTTCCTTATTCCTCTAATGAAATACGATCAGACTCTGCTCTAGGATTAATAATACACAAAAATTAAGTATACAAATGCTTCTAAGAGCATCCGCCCTCACGTACTTTACTTTTTACTTCCTTGATGTAATAGAAAAGAACCTCTCTGCCTATGAGACAGTTTTAAGGAATATAAACATCTGACTCTAATGGCTAGTTTATAACACTGTTCTAGTGTGAAAGAATGTCAGTATGTGCTGATTTTTGTCTTTGGGAAGTTATTGTATCAAAGAATTTTAGAGAGAAGTTCAAGGTTTTGTCAGCAGTAATAAAATAGCTACAGATAGTTTGTTGGTGTTTTAAAAATATTGTTTTCTAGTCGACATTTTATGGCTCAAAATCTACAAACTGGGAACAACTATTGTGAAATGAAACAGTATTAAAACTGAATAGGTAGATTTATTGAATAAAGGTCACTAAAGCACGTATAGAGAGATAAATATATACATTTTTTGGTTTTAACACAAGGAGGCCCTTGAACAGAATGTTCCAAAATGAAGCCCTTATAGTCAGGTTTATATATATTGGAACAATGGTAAGTTTTTTTGGCATTTGATCTGTCAGCCAATCATTTTTTTCTTTTTCTTTTTTTCAAGTGCAGGGTTTGTTTTGGAGGGATCAACCGAATATTCATTCATTGGTTATAACAGGATTGTTGCCCAAGACTGATGTCATAGGCTGAGGGAAAGTGACTGGCCCAAGGTCACTCTGCCAGCTTTCATGCTTAAGGCAGGACTAGAACTCAATCTCCTGGTTTCTAGCCTTAATTATTAGACTAAATGAGCTCTCTAGATTATAAATTACATTAAATTAAGACTTACGCATTACCAACATTAAAATGTAGATTCAGTTAATTAAATTCAATCAAATATATAGAAGATAAAAAGAATGCTTAAAGGTACAAGAGTAAGCTTTGAAATAGTAAAAGAGAAAGGAGTTGGAAAATAGACAATCATGAAGTTAAACCTAGACATAGATGCATACTTGTGTGACCTAATATCCAAGTTTCACAGACAGATTTGTCACCTTAAATCTAAGATATTTAACACAAAAAGTTTCTACATGGGTATTTTGTTAGAAAGAGGTGTTGTGAGTAAATATGGGAGTCTTTGCATAGTACACACGCCATTGGCACATCAAGAAAAACATGGACATGTCTCATAGGACACTATCAAATTTATCTTGCATAATTGCAGAGGGTAAGACATTCAAACAGATTAAAGAAAAGTCACTTTGGTGACTTAAGACACTTTAAGAACAAATCACTAAAAATAGGATGGGATGAAAATTTTAGTTGAATTTCTGATTGCACAAGAGTTCTGCTAATGTAATTGTTTATCAGTATCCTGCGGACATGTTTTATAAAGTCTTTGACTTTTGTATATGTAACAGATGCCATAAGAAATGAAAAAGGCTGCAACCTTTGATTTTGATTCCAAGAAAATCGTATGCCTGGAGTGATGTTGATCAAACAGAGCTAAGGGGGTTAGACCTTATGGACAATATATCAGCTTAAGTCAATCAGACAATCTGCTTTGTAAGATTTTTACTTCTAGGGAAAAAAAGACTTTATAATAAAGAAATATTTCACTTATTTTCAGAGATGTTTTGTTTCAAATGTCCTTGGACATTTCAACCGACCTTGACAAAACTCTTTTTGTGTAGTTTTCATATCTGAAAATAAAGCTTTTAATCTAGGACTGAAATTTCTAGCTTCTTCCAAAGTCTGTCGTTTGGGATACACTCAAAGACAAATTCAAGATCAATAAAGGCAGCATGAAGGGCCCCATAAAGGTTGCCACAGTATTTTTCTGCCAGCTGTTGAAATTTAGGCAGTGGTCAGTTTTAGACTTGCCAGTTGTAATACTAGCCTGTTCATGGGTTTTTCTTAGACCCCCAGCCAATTGCAAAACAAACATTTCTTGAATGTAATTTGCTGGTTACATGCAGCAAATTAATGGAATGATCATTGCTAAAGTCTTCACAGAAACCGTTGTTATACACGGGAACTGGGAATTGTAATTGTGAGTCTTTGGAAATTACAGCAGGGAATCAATGGCAAAAAAAAGGGCTGCTAAAATTTGTGCCCATCAGTGAATATTAATATTGAAAAGTTCTACAGGGATATATCATCCTATCCCATAGCTTTGTCTAATTTAACCTGTGCTTCTAATTCAGAGGTGTCAGACTCAAGGCCCAGGGGCCGGATTCGGCCTGCAGGGTGATTAGATTTGACCCATGGAGCCACCCTAGAAACAGTGAAGGGCTGGCCCACAGTGCCTCTGCCAGCAAAAATGGAGCTCACAAAGGCTGCGGATGGCCCTCCCAAGCTCCGTTTTCACTGGCAGAGGTTACAGGAGGCTGTTGCAGGCAAAAATGGAGCTCAGGAGCCTGTTTTCGCTGGCAAAGCGCTCAGACCACCACAGGCACACCCCGACATGAATGATGTTGAGCTGGCCACACCCAACTCGGCCCCCCGCGGTCAAACACAACTCTGATGCAACCCTCAATGAAATTGAGTTTGACACCCCTGCTCTAATTTCTTAAAACTATCATAATGCAGGCGAAACTGGGTGATTAAGGGGTACAAGGTTCTAGGGTGAGACGTACTTCTGAAACTAAAAGGGTTTGAAACTGCATTTGCCAATTCACTGGAGGAAAACGATAGATTTAACCAAGGAGCTTCATATTTTGTCTTTTTGCTACAGTCTGCCAAAAATTAACTGCATTTCTCAGTTGTCACTGTCCTTCATTTGACTTTTATTTACATGATTTGTACCCTGTCCCTTTGCCCCTAAACATTCTTTATAGTAAAAACAGAACAAAATAAGACAGGAGGGTGGAATTAGGTTGATCTGACATACCTTATAAAAGTGTAAGTACTGCAGAAAGGCAGATTAATGAGATCCTATAAACTATACAGCGGCTTAGCAGACTCAGTAAAACTATTGACTCTATTTTAAAATTATTTGAAATTTTTCCTCAAGCGTTTGCCTTGTACCACAGTTAACTGAGTTTAGTAATGCAAAATTTCACTATATATCTATTCATTACATAATTACAAAGGAAGAGATCATAAAGAACAATGTAAACTAATAAACATTAAAAATTACAAACCAATAAACAATTCTCTAGTCTAGTGTCACATATATCTTCTATGTTTTGAGCTTTTCCTCCAGATCATAGCAATTTTATCTATATCTCTGTACTGGCAAGAGTATATCTCAAGTTGTTAACATTCAGAAATCTGTACTCAAAAGCAATATGAATCACAGGACAACAATTCTCAGTTTGGGATCCACAATGTTTTTTTCCAAAGGAGATTTAATTACTGCCTGTCTCAAAACACCTAGCATAATGATACAGGAAATTTATGTTTTCCTGAATCCCCCTGCCAATCCCTTTTTGCTACCTATAGTCAGATAAAACAGATTGTATATTGAGATTATAAACTATGAAATGTATTGATTCAAGCATTTTGTTCTGTTTATAGATTGTAGCAACTGTAGCTAATCTCCAAAATCCTGATTTGGTGGTACTCTAGATATTTCTTTTGATATTGTGAAAAGTATAGAATATAGAATAGAAATAGAAATACAATATAATACAATACTACATTTATTGGCCAAGTGTGATTAGACACACAAGGAATTTGTCTCTGATGCATAAGCTCTCAGTGTACATATTGTACACAATGTTTTGTGTACATTATGTGTGTATATTTGTGTGTGTGATATGTTATATGTACAATGTTTTACATACAACATCACACACACAAATATATAATTTTATTATTATTTATTTTATTTTATTTTATTTATATATTTCCACTTCCAATATGCTCAGCCACTTGAAACAGTTCTCTTGGATGATACCTTAAGAGCGTGATGGTGAACCTATGGCATGCGTGCCACAGGTGGCACGTGTAGCCATATCAGTGGGCATGTGAGCTCAGATCCAGCGTGCGCCAACTGATTTTCGGGCCTTCTTGGCCCACCAGAAGTAGGGGAACAGGCTGTCTCCTGCCTCCGGAGGGCTCGAGGAGTGGTGGGGAACGCTGTTTTCATCCTCCCCAACTTCTAGAGAGGCTCGGGAGGCTGGGGATAGCAAAAAACAGGCCTTCCGGTCCCACCAGAAGTTGGCAAATGGGCTGTTTCTGACCTGTGGAGGACCTCCGCGGGGGTAGGGAAGCCCGTTTTCGCCCTCCCCAGACCGCTAGAAAGGCTCTGGAGCCAGGTAAGAGAGAAAAACGGGACTACCGGGTCATCGCGTGCCAGGAGCGGGGTGAGCAGGGGGGGGTGTCGCAAACACAGGAACGGGGCACATAGAATTATGGGTGTGGGCATGCGTGTGCACGACCCCCGCTCGCTCGTGGCATGCGATGGCAAAAAGGTTATCCATCACTGCCTTAAAGGATACAAGGATATGGTAATAGTAGCCTTTCAGTAATTCTCTATAAATCCATTTAGTTAGTTGTTAGGTGCTATTGAATCATGGGCCACCATCCTTTTGTATAGACAAAAATTTACTATCTCAGCCTAGCAACAATTGGTAAATCTTCCAATCTTCCCCATCTATCATGTCTGTAATCTTTTCCCTTCTTCCATCAACCCTGCCAAGTGTAATTATTTTTTTCTAGTCCATTATCTTTTTGCATCACATGCCCCATATATGTGAGTTTCTCCTTGCTGATCATTGTCTCAAGGGGGCAATTTTTATTTCCTCCAGGACCTGTTGATTCTTGTAGTCCATGGTACTTTCAATAGTTATCGCCAAATGCATAGTTAAGAGATACCTTTTTTCTCTTGCTTATTTCTCAATATCAGATATTTAAGGAAATACATTATTACACTGAAAACAATTGCTTTAAATTGTCTGATTTTTGTTGCATTTAGAATACCTGGTAGGTCTTGTCTAGGTTTATAATTGCCTTTCTCTTGAACGTTTAATCAGTTTTCTGTTTGATCTCAACACTTTTTATCTGTTCTTGTACTCCCCCCCAAAAAAATTATGCAGTAACTTCTTTTTTTTTATTGAAAAAGTTTTAACAATACAAATTTTCCCCCCTTTCCCCCCCCTCCCTAGCCACACATTATAAAATACATATAAAAACAATATATAAATCCTTCCCGTCCCCACCCTAACCCTCCCCCTCCTCCCTCTTCCCTCCCCCCCTTGACTTCCATTATATGCAATATTAATATTCCCAAACAATATATATGTTATTCAAACTTCCATATCTTTTTTTCTATATTTACTAACATACTAACATAATCATCTCAGCTAAAAGCGATATAATATTTTCTAGTCTGATACTTATTCTGTACATACTCAATCCATAATTTCCATTCCTGTATATACTTCTCATGCGTCTGGTCTTTTAAAAAAGCTGAAACCTTTGCCATTTCTGCAAATCCAGCCATCTTCTGGGTCCATTGGTCAACAGTTGGTAAAACATCACTCTTCCAATGTTGGGCAATCAACAACCTAGCTGCTGTCACCATATACAAAATCAATTTAGTTTCACCCAGTGTAAAGTCTTTAACTATACCCAATAAAAAAAATTGCGGAGAAAATTGTATTTTTTTCTTTAAAACATTTTGCATAACCCACCAGATTTTTATCCAAAAAGCCCTCACTTTCCTGCAAGTCCACCAGATGTGATAATATGTAGCATCTAAACAATCACATCTCCAACATTTTGGCTGCACATTAGGGTACATGCAAGACAATTTCTTGGGGTCTAAATGCCATCTATAAAACATTTTATAAAAATTTTCTCGTAAATTTTGTGACTGAGTAAATTTAACATTCTGAACCCATATTTTTTCCCATGTTTCCAACATAACTGGTTGAGAGAAATTTTGTGCCCATTTAATCATACAATCTTTAACTAGCTCATTTTCTGAGTCTCTTTCTAACAGAACATTATAAACTCTCTTAATATGCATTGGACCTGTCCGCTTTATCTGTTCAACCAATTCTACTTCATATTCCATTAAACCAGTTTGTTGATCTTCTTTCCATCTCATCTGTAATTGATTATACTGCAACCAAGTCAACGATTTCCCTTCTTCCAACAGCATATCCAAAGTCTTCAATCGCCACCTGCCCTCTTCAGAGTAAAGTAACTCTTTATATAAGAAACCCCCGAGTGACTTAATATTTGTATTCCACATGGTATCAGCAAGATCCAACCAAAACGGAATCTTATAATCCCAATTAGTTCGGTGCCTTCTCCAGACTCTCAGCAAAGCATTTCTAAGTAGATGACTGTTAAACACTTTGTCCACTTTATTATCATAAAACAAATATGCATGCCATCCCCAGACCAGGTCATGACTTTCTATATTCAACAAATCAGTCTTAGTTTTCCCAAACCAATCACTTAATTGTATCAATGCAGTTGCTTCATAATATAGTCGAAGGTTTGGGAGTTTAAGACCACCTCTCTCACGAGTATCTTGCATTATTTTCAGTTTAACTCTTGGTTTTTTATCATTCCAAATAAATTTGTTCAGTCCTTTTTGCCATTCTAGCAATGGTTTATCTGATTTAAGCACCGGTATCATTTGAAATAAAAAGATCAGTCTAGGTAAAACATTCATCTTTACTGCTGATATTCTTCCAAGCAGTGATAACTGCAGTTTCTTCCAGTTTTGCATATCTTTTTGTATCTTTTGCCACAGAACCTCATAGTTATTTTGAAACAGTTTAGCATTGGAGTCTGTGATTTGTACTCCTAAATATTTGACCTTTGAAACAATCTCGAAACCTGCCATT
Organism: Ptyas mucosa; assembly: GCA_012654045.1. Lineage (NCBI taxonomy): Eukaryota > Metazoa > Chordata > Lepidosauria > Squamata > Colubridae > Ptyas > Ptyas mucosa. The sequence goes on along the minus strand of WNWU01000012.1, from coordinate 4,166,172 downwards.
CTTTCCAATTCCTTTTTTTTGCTCTCTGTCAAATTTTTGACAATCATTTTAGTTTTCCTCTGATTCAACCTAAAACCAGATACCATGCCATAATCTTCTATAATATTTTTCATCTGGATTATTGAATTCATAGGTTGTGATAGGGTAACAACCAGGTCATCTGCAAATGCCTTAATTCTGTAGTCCTCTTGCCTTATAACTATTCCAGTCAAGGAATTCGAATCCCGTATTGCGTTGAGTAAGACTTCCAAAGTTAAAATAAATAATAACGGGGATAATGGACAACCTTGTCTGGTGCCTTTTTGTATATTGAAATTCGATGTTAAACATCCATTAATAATAAGTTGTGCATATTGTTCTTGATAGATTGCACCAATCGCTTGTATAAACCTCTCCCCCAAATCCATTTTTTCCAGAGTCTTAATTATAAAGTTCCAATTCACTCGATCAAAGGCTTTTTCTGCATCCAAAAAAACCAGCACTGCAGAGATCTGTTTATTCTTATCTAGATAGTCCATTAAATCTATAACTTGCCTAACATTCTCCTTCATATATCTGCCTTCAATAAATCCTGCTTGATCATGATGAATTATCTTTTGAATAACTGGCATCAATCTGTTGGCTAATACTTTTGCAAAGATTTTATAGTCTGTGTTTAATAAAGATATTGGTCTATAATTTTCTGGTTTCTTAGGACCTGATTCTTCTTTCGGAATCAATGAAACAAAAGCTGTTTTCCATGAGGAAGGTATCTTACCTCCTAGTTGTATGTTACAAAATAAATCTTTAAGATGCTGAATCATTTCTTCCTGTAAAGTTTTATAATAAATTGCAGTTAAGCCATCCGTCCCTGCAGTAACTTCTATTTATTTATTTATTAGAATTTGTCAAACACAAATGAGAACAAGAATAAAAGAATAAAAATACAATGACAGGGACGATAGGCACATTAGTGCACTTATGCACGCCCCCTCTACTGACCACCTAAGTATGATGTACATCAATTGTATGAGAAAACACTTGGCTACTGCACTTCTTTGACAGCTTTTAAAATAAAGGTGGTGTTTCATTGAAATTATAATTTATAAAACTCAAGAGATAATAGAAGGTTCAGGGATACAAAATTAGACAGAGATTACTGTTCATGATTTAAGCAGGATTCAAATAGATGTTTTAAGTATAAACTAATTAATGTTTATTAAAATAATGCTTCTCTTAACATCAAAACTCAAGTCTTGAGAGCCAGTGTGGTGTAATGGTTCAGGTATTAAGTTATGACTGGGAGACAAGCCCCATGCGACCTTTAGATCATGAAGATTCACTATGAATTAGGAGGCTGGTCCATGAGGAAGACACCCTGACAGAGAAGGCATGCTTCCTGGGGTCCACCAGATGACACTGCTTCACCAGTGCGATCTGGAGGATATCTAGTCTGCCCTATCTGGTAGGGTGAGCAGAAACCATCTGGGAGAAATGGTTCCACAAATTAGTGCTTGGCAGATTTTTAGACAATCATTCTGCATCAAAACTCCACAACAGAAGTTTTTTTCAATCTGATTAAAGTCAGGAGAGAATGAAACAGAGCTGTGAAAGAGAAATGTAATCTACATTTATGATGTGGTCCTTTAGCTGTCTTAGTTCCAAGCAGCAGCAGCAGCACCTCCAAATTGCTCCCGTAGTTTTTGTATAATTTTTCAAATTAATTATATTAATCTATGGTAGTATGAATTATATTGATTTAGTTACTTTCTACGAGAAACCAGTTTTTACTTGTGTTATTTTTTTAGTTTAATGCTACAAGCAGAAAGTGTAACTATGTGGAAGTTTTTTTGAAGGCGGCTTTAGAATATTCATAATATTAATTCTGCTGTAAAATACAATGAGTGTTTTGTGAGGATAAAATTTGTGACTTTACATTCAAATTATAGTGGCTTGTCTTTGGAAAAGCAATTCACATCCTCTGACTATTTTACAATTTTTGCAGTCAAACGTTCCTAAGGATTATTGGGAAAATCCAAATGATTATCTGAAAAGAAATGCTTCTTCACAAAATAAATGTAAAAAGAAAAAACCCTTGGTTATCTGTTATACCAGCGGTTCCCAAACTGTGCGCCGCGGCTCCCTGGGGAGCCGCGCTATCGTCATAAGGGCGCCGCGAAATATTCCGCCCGCTGGGTCTAACGTCTAATGCGCATGCGCAGTTGCAAGTCGGATTGCTTATGGGAGCCGCGCAGTTGCAAGTCGGATTGCTATGGGAGCCGCGAACCCAAAACGATTGGGAACCTCTGTGTTATACTATTTATTTCTTATTTGGTCTGTAGTAGCAATTTAGTCTTGAACTAGAACAATTATGTTCCAATCTTGTGAACAGCTTATTTTGGCATCAATTATAAAGAAGGGAGAAAACCACTGCTGTTTTAAGTACTATGTTGTCTTTTACAGGTGATTCCTTAACTTTCCTGATCACTGTCTCCAAAAACTTTCTAAATGAACATTCCTGTTACTCTCAAATTGCTGGAGATGGCAAGTCCAGCCGTCAGCCCTGACTCTTCTTCCCATGAAGCACTTTCTTCTGTCAACTCTATGCCTGCATGTTCCCCTACTTCCGATTCTGAGAACCTGAGCCCAGATGAGTTGGAGCTCTTAGCCAAGTTGGAAGAACAAAACAGGTAGGACATTCTGAAGGTCCAGTACTGCTCTGATAGTAACTGAAAGCCAGAGGATGTAAATAGTTTGATGTTTAAACATTTGTCAAACATTCCAGTTTTACCGGATGGCTCCTGTAAACACAACAGTTTAAATACAGTATTTCTTGAAGCATTAATGTACAAATACTAAATACCGTATTTATTGGTGTATAACACGCACTTTCCCCCCCTGAAAATAGGGGGCAAATGATGTGTGCGTGTTATACGCCGATATAATGTTAAGAAGCCATGTTTTTACAGTATTAACAAGTACCGGCAACCCGCGCCTTCCTCATGTCTAATTCTCGCGGCCGTCGGAGCGTAGTTTTTTCCTGAAATTTCCCTCTTAAAATGAAGGTGCGTGTTATACGCCTGTGCGTGTTATACGCCGATAAATACGGTAGATCTTATGGCAACACTTGTACAACCGGCACCAGAGATATATAATTGCAAAGCATAAATTCCAAGGATACTTCACCCCATGGCAATAGATAATTTCACTTAGTGGCTTCATGTAAATGATGAATAGGAACAGGGAGAATTGAGCCCTGTGGCACCTCACATATCAAAGGTCTAGGGCTAGATCTCTTCTTTTCCCATCTATACCACCTGAGACTGGCCTCCAAAGGAGAACCACTGCAGAACTCTGTCCAACTCTTCTCAATTTCCTGAGCCAGTGCAGAATAATACCCCAATCAATGTCGTTGTCAATATTTAAAGCTTCCAAAAGAATCAGGATGGATCCACCACTCTATTATTAGCCATCTAATATGATCAGTACCATCTGAATAATACAGCCTGACCTGAAACCCAACTGGATATGTCCAGGTACTCTACTTCCTAAAAAGGGAAGGTTGGAAACCGGACAAAAACTATCCAGTATAGTTAGCCACAAGGAGGGCTTCTTCAGAAGACACAAATCACCGCTTCTTTCAGAACAAATGGAACCATCTCTTCCCATGCCTTGGTCAGTTCTCCAGCCAGAGTTCACCTCTAAGCAAATTTGAGTAACTTGATCTGTCAGATGTCTAGAATAATCCTCAAGTGATCTCACAAGGGTTCCCCTGCCCCCTCCTTACCAATAAGGGAACTGGTTATCCAAAAGGGCTGCTGCTCAGCTACTTGAATCTACAGATTCAATAAGAGTAAAGAAGTAGTTTTTCAACTTTTACCTTGATACAAGGTAAACCATGTTCTCATCTGCTTGGTTTGGATCACACTTTGTTTTCCTCCAGTGGTGCTCGAGGTATGTCTTGTGTCCTTTCATCTCCTGGGGTAGGAGTACTTCAAGGTCCAAAATCACAGGGTCTGCACAGATGAGATCCAATTTAAGATTGTTGTTGCTCATTCACTCCAGGTTACATCTAAGGCCATGCAACCAAGCTTCAACAAAACTATGAAGTTCCCTCTGGAATGCTTTCATATTAATCAGTTGCCTGGAACAGATCAAATCAAATCGGGCAAAATCCTTTTGCACAGTGGTGAATAGTTGCAGAGAATCCCCAAGGCTAAAGGAGAGTTGTAGATAGTAAGGAAGATGATCTTGATGGAGATATGCAGGAATCATTAGCTAGGCAAAATGGGCGGAAACATTTTAAGTTCAGAGCAACAAGATACTATTTGGAAGTAGCTAAGGCAGACATTTTCCTAATTTATGGTATAGCACATTCAGACTTGGAAGATTCTATTATTATATCCAATCTCAATAATAGTTCTAGCCTTCCTGGGGAGTTGTTTTCTTGGTCTGGGCTACCTAGTGGGGCTGACAGGAGTGATTTATCCATGATCTTGATATCAACATCCCACAATATCAGATCAGATTACCACTGCTATGGGACAAAAACTGGACTTCGTTTGTATGCTGCCAGAGATTCAGTAGATGTTCCTTAACCTATCTCTGGAATCATAGTTGGTGCTATACCTGCAACCTAGAATGGCATATTTTAGAGAGGGAACTCCCCCACCCCCCACCCACTGATGTTCAGCTAAGTTTTGGTAACATATATCAGGTCAGCCCTCCCATTTATAACCAGCACTTTCATTTAATAATTAACTTTAATCATATAGAACAATCTCAATAGAGAATGAACACTCTTATTAATGATTAAAAGTCATTTTATAGTCTCCTTGAGCTTTCTATAGTGTTCAGCTTCAATTCCTCCAGAATGTCAAAAGATAGCCAGAGATACAATTTGATAATATTTTAGTAAGGTTTGACTAGTTTTTATTCACAAAATCAAATGATACTTGTTCCAAAGAAATTAAATGTTTTCCCTTGTATCAATTATTGTGTTCCCCATGAAACAGATGTTAAAGCATAAATGCTAAATCAGACATGGAAGGAATGGGGATGGATGAATGGCTACCTATTTATTAATAGTTTATTTTATATTTTGTATATTAGTGTTGCTCAAGCTCCATCCAAACTAAGAATAGAATTTGATTTAGGTAGATCCAAATCCAGTACTGAGCCAGCTATTAGTGGGAATCTTAGTTTGAGTTTGCCTTCATTTAATTGGTATGCCTGGATTTGACAGTTGCTTAAAACATGTAAGAGTATACAGCCCTTTGGTTAGCTTATTTCTATATTTCTAAGCAATCTTATTTGATTGCTATATGATCGTGTTGTGACAATGTAACATCAAATTCACTTTATTGTAGTGAAAAATCTTATATAATGAAAGTAGTGAGAATCTGAATAAACAAATTTATGTTGCTCTATGCTGTGAATAAGATTACTTATTGAAGTATAGTACTGTACAGACTGCTCTTGACTATAAATGTACAAAATTTGGCTAAAAGGTGAAAGAATCCTTTCAGACTGGTACATGATACAACCTTGTACAAAATGAAATTGAAAATGATTTGTAAAAAATAACTGAATTCGGTTTGTTTTAATTTTATTTATTCAATTTCTTTCACTGCCTATCTCAGCCAAGTGACTCTGGATGACTTAGAATTCTAAAGACGTAGAATTATAAAACTGATAAAACAATTAAAAACAATAAAATAATAAAAATATCCAAAAATAAATACATACAACCGAGATAGTTAATCAAGTAACAATAAAGCAAAAAAGTGGGACCCTTAATTTTCTTGTTTTGTCACAGAATACAGTTTCCAATCACCGTAATCTGGTAAAGCCAGAATGCAGTCTAAAGATAGAAATGTTTCTCTATAGCTTTGATTTTAAATATATATTAAAATTCTTTTATAACTAAGAAGTATGCCATGTTCTGTCATATTCTCTCTATCCTGCTCCTCAAACAGAATAATTTGCACAAATTTATGCATGTATCCTTCCATTCCTCTTCAGAGATGGAAGAGTTTCTGATGAATATTCAACATTACAAGAGAATTTTCAACATGTTGATTGGCAATCCTAATCTCTACCAGTGTCATAATGCCACTTAGTTGAAATGTTTGAAGAAACTTGTTTATGTGGAAGTTTCATTATGCTCTAGACTAGAGCATTTGTTGCATTCTAACCTAGTTATGTAACTGGTAAGGAGACAAGTAATTTTTTTTTACATTTTTCAAGGCTTTTGGAAGCTGATTCTAAGTCATTACGCTCTATGAATGGCTCACGAAGGAATAGTGGGTCATCTTTGGTATCCAGTTCTTCTGCATCATCCAATCTGAGCCATCTTGAAGAAGATACCTGGATCTTGTGGGGAAGGATTGTCAATGAATGGGAAGAATGGCGGAAAAGAAAAGAGAAGTTACTCAAGGTGAGGAAAGTAAATTGCCTTTCTAGTGGTAGACGTATTTTATAAGACTTGTAAGTCATAGACATGTTTATATTTGTTATATATGTTATACTTGCATCTTATCCAATAATTCCTTTTTTGAGTGTGTATTTCTGAATTATATTTATGGACTTGGACAAACAAGGCAGTGAGAAACAAAATTCTTTTTATGTAAGAATAAACTGTATTACATGAATACTGGCTCTTTGGCTGCATGCAACAAATGCATGTAGAAGGGTGATGCAAGAACTCTGTAAAGCCGAGGGCAGGAACCAGAGGAGAAACAAATTGTTTTCTAAAAGCCAGTTGGTTAAGGTATTGAATGTTTATTTTATGGATTCAGATATTCCAGAAGAACCTCAGGATAAGTCTGAAAACCTTAATGTAGAGACTTTTTATTAAGATAACTTCTTGATGTGTTGTAATTTTGGATGCAATTGTACCCAGTATTCCTTTTAGTTTATGTCAAGGTTAAAATTGACCATATCCCTTTATAGAAATTTGGAAAATACATGAAGTGTGAACCAACTTTGCATAATATCACTTAGAGTATCTTGTCTTTTTTTCTCCATTGCTTAGGAACTCATAAGGAAAGGAATCCCTCACCATTTCCGAGCAATTGTTTGGCAGCTTTTGTGCAGTGCCACAGAGATGCCTGTGAAGAATCAATATTCAGAGTTGTTGAAAATGTCTTCTCCTTGTGAAAAGTTAATCAGAAGAGACATTGCCAGAACATACCCCGAACATGAGTTTTTCAAGGGGCAAGACAGTCTGGGCCAGGAGGTTCTCTTCAATGTTATGAAGGCAAGTTTAAGACAACACTTTTTTGTCAAAATTACATACAGTGTATATATCTTTATATGGAATAGAGGTCTATTTCATGAAATTAACGTCAGCATCTCAACTTAAACAAGTTTTTGTTATTTAGAATGTCAGTTTTCTTCATTTGGCATCTCCTTGATAGATGTTTATAATATTTCTAGGTCGATAATTATCCTCGCAGATCATACTAAAACTGCTTTGCATGTTAATTATATTGGAATTTAATTGGAAAAATAATCTTATTCTAATACATTATTTTTTCGTGTAAGACTGTATATGCAGCAAAGATCAAATGCAGAGATTGATTTAGGAAAGGAATTGTTGTGTAATAGCTACAGATGAGGCAGATTTGTCTCTTTGATATTTCTGACATACTATAAAATTAGTCTTTTCAAAAGTGGGGCCCTCCAGGAATGCTGGAATTTAAATTCCCAGAATCCTCTCTCAGTATGTCCTTGGCTTTTTTTTAACTAATAAGCCTGATGAAAATTTCTGAAGGCCTATCACTTTCCCATTTCATTTTGGTTTTATATATTCACAGTTACATAATTAACAAGTTGACTAGTTTCTATATATGAAATAGCTCACTCTTCTCTGATTTTTCATAACAGCTCTGTGAGGTAGTCTGGGTTAAGAGAGTGCAGGTGGCCCAAAATCACCCATTGGCCTTCTGTGGTGAGAGACACATACATGCAAATTGTCCTATTTGTTTTAGTAAAACTCTTTCTATGGTATCCGTTTCCTTTTTACCAGTTCCCCTTCCCCGTGTGATTCTTGAAGTTTCATGGCAATATTTCATTTATACCTCAGTGTATAACTAATTCCATGTGGTTCAACGACATTCACACTGTATAATTGATGTTAGGTACCATTAAGGATTAAGTTACCTCCCCTTTGATTACAGTTATTTAGAACATCCAGAATTTATCCTTCTTTGTTGTGAGTAATATATGCATATATCCAATATATCTGTGAATATTTACAGTCTCCTGTATTACCAGGTATTTTTTTCTTTCATTCTTCTCTTTATCATTGTCTCTCATGAGCAATAGTACTATTGTGGGTTTTTCATACTAAATCAATATCTGTAGTCTTGGAAATACTTTTTATGCAATAAATATGTAATTGGAAGAGAGACGTCTTTATTTTTTAAATGATATCAGTAGTACTGAACAGTTTTTTTAAAAAAAACAAGAATATAAACTAAACTCAGAAAGGAAAAGAAAGCATAGAAAGTACAAGAAAAGAGGGGGAAAGAAGAGGAAAAGAAATGACTTCTGATCTTCATCATAATACAAATTTAGTAATTCTTCATCCCCTATAAGACTACATGCAAGCTTTTCATCTTCCTATAAGCCATCCCTTATCCATATGAAAATCCACAAATTGTTAACATTTCAGTCCTGGTGTCAGCAAAAGTCCATAAAGGGTTCCCGGAATTTTATAGGAACCCTGCGGGCTCAGTGGTTAGAATGCAGTATTGCAGGCAAACTATGCCCACAGGCTGGAATTTGATCCTGATGGGGCTCAAGGTAGTAGACTCAGCCTTCTATCCTTCCAAGGTCCGTAAAATGAGGGCCTAGATTGTTGGGGGCAATATGCTGACATTATAAACAACCCAGAGAGTGCTATAAAGCACTATGGGGTGGTAGATAACTATAAGTGCTATTGCTATTATAGAAATGTGTCTGTACTTAGAGCAGAGGAACATGTACAAGAAAATTAAAATACCACATTCTGTATATATCATCATTACTGTTGGTTCCATTAAAAAAGTGGTTTTTTGAATTATAGTGGAAGCCTGGCACTCAGACAAATTGGCCATCAGCAGGAACATAGACATAAACAACATCTACATACCATTCAAAAAAGAGAATCGAACAGTCAAAAAGGAAATAAAAAGACCAAAACGCCTCCTTATCAGCAATCAACACCCAGATGAGCAGAGATTAACACCAAGATTAAAATTAGACCAACAATCAAGTAACAAACAGTAACCCAATCAAGGAACTGCCAAAGAAGCTAACAGTAAGCAGCCCAATCAAGGAACCACCAACATCTCTCCACCAGCACTGACAGGACAGGCCTCTAGTATATAAAAGAGAGCAAACTCTATTCCCTGCTAGGACTGATGATATTACCTAGTTTGAAAGTGAAATGTCTGCAAGAAAACAACCAGGCTGAGAGAGCACCAAACATCCCACAGTTCAACCCTGAGCTACAAATATTCTCTTCTTTTGGTTACATCTCAGATTTCAAGAATGAAATGGGAAACATCCTGAGACTCTAAAACAAAGAGCACGATAAAGACAAGGAAAATAAATTCAAGCGGGGCAACTAATTGCTGTTAAACCCTATAAAATCAAAGCATGTTTTTAAAGTTTTGCATCTTTTATTACAGTTTGACAATATAGTTTTGTTCCTTATATATCCTATTCATGTGGTCACCAGAAGTCAAGACTGACTTGAATGCACCAGAAACAGCTACCTTGTATTGCATAATTCCTCAGAGTGTCTCACATTCAAAGAACACGCAAATTCTTAAATTCCCCAAGAGTTGCCTGAAATGCATCTCTCAGTTAATATATGTGGCAATGTTTTTTCAATTAAACCTGCTACTTAATTCCACAATATTCTGCATTTATTATTATCTTTGTTTTCTAAAATATTGATCTTAATTCCTCCCTACCGTATCGCCATTCGCCTATCTTCATATTATATCAAATTTCCAGGATAATCAAGTTCCAGATACATTACTTTCCCATAGTTAATATCGGAAAAGTTGTCATGGTGAGAAAAATTCTATGGCTAAGTATATACATCTTATAAAAAGAACTGTGATTCATGAAGCCTTATTCAATAATACATTGATTAAACTTCAAGGCATCACAAAAATCTTTGCATATTTTAAAATATAGTTGCGTACATCTTGTTTTAGCTCTTTCAGGTAAATTAATGGCTAAATTGTGAGCTATAAATTTTTTCTGGTTTAAAATTCTTATCTTTCAGGCTTATTCTCTAGTAGACCGTGAGGTTGGGTACTGCCAAGGTAGTGCATTCATCGTGGGACTGCTACTCATGCAGGTTTGTGCGGTTTGTTCATTAGAAATCTCAAAGAGCAGATAGCAGTCATGGTGAGGAGGCTCTTTGTGTAACTGCAAATTGTGCCCCAGTTATGCCGATTCCTGGACCAATGTGTCCTCTTCACCCATGCCCTGGTCATCTCCAGTTTGGGCTACTGTAATGTGCTCTATATGAAGCTGCCCTTGAAGACTCTATGGAAACTCCAGTTGGTTCAAAATGCAATGGCTTGCATATGTCGGCACAAGTCAAGATTTACACATTTGTCACATCTTGCATGGGAGCTTCATTGGTTACTTATTTTCTTCTGGGTACAATTCATGGTGCTGGCTGTCACCTATCACTAGGGCCAAGTTATTGGAAGGACTGTTTCCTCAGCTACCTCTACCCAGCCCACCAGAGTGGGAAGGCAAGTATATTGGGAGTCCCAACTAGTAGGAAAGTTCACCTAGTGAGACAGGGAAAAAGGGCCTTCTCTGTGATGGCTCCCTCCCTTCGGAACACCATTCTCCTCAATATAAGATTGGCCCTTGCCTTAATTTTTCCGGAAGGCCATGAAGACATAGTTCTGCTTGTCACCTGGGGCCTCCAGGTTAATACAGTCAAGGTGGCTATGTGATTGTGTGATTACTGCTGCTGGGAATGGAGAGAGATTTATGGGTTGTAAAAAACAATTACCTTGCAAAGACTGGGGAGTAACTGGCCCACTATCACCTGCTCAATTTCTGTGGCTAAAAGTGGATGACTTTGGTTCTCATCTAGTTTCTCAAACTATAATATTAGCATGAATTTATTATTTAAAAATAGGAACCAAGCTTAATTCTTGTTTTATATAGAAAGAATTTTTTGTTAGTATAAACTTACTTAAAAGCTTTTCATTATTCAAAAAGTTTGCTTAGAAGCAGGTCCCTGAGTACTCTGCTTTTCAAGGAATTTAAATAGTCAATCTCTACAGATTATACTCAGTTCGCATTGCACATTTAATATATGCTATTTTAATGAACTGTGGAGGCCAAGCTGGTTCAATTTCATATGTGTGTTTCACACTTATTTTTATTGGCTTGAAATGAAATAGGGCAACAGCTTATTCTAACCTTTAGAAGAATTCTAAAGAAGAATTCTTTAGAATTCTAACTTTTGATTGGTTTGTTCTGCAGCCTTGTTTTGAAAGGAAGGCTTTGGACCTTCCCTCATAGTGAAATGCCATTTTGAAGATTACAGATCCTTGATAGTCAGTTTATAATAGGTGACTTCTATTTTTTTTTCAGTCTCTACTAGAAAAAGTATAACCTAGAATGCAGGGGCGGATTTCAAATCCTGTCGCTACCGGTTCATTTGTAGGCGCACACACTGTTTCTGCGCATGCACAGAAGCAGGTGGGTGGAGCCTCTCGCCGCCACCACTACCGGTTCGCCTGATCCGGGGTGAACCAGTAGCAACCCACCACTGCTAGAATGAACTGTAATATAATTGCCTGCTTAAGAGCTGGACTTTTAGGTCATTTTATCAATAAATTGGGAACCACAAAAACTTTCCTGAAAAGGCAGTGGGAAGACATTTTACTGCTGTTGCCAAGAAACTGTGTGGTTATGTATTCATGTAGTCATCAAGGAAGAGAGGGTAGGTGCTCAAAACTGAGAGAAAAAAGCCAAAGTGCCCTTGTAGAAAATTATTCAGGCCTGCTATGTTTTGGATGTGTATCTTTTTCAAGGACAGTATGAAAAAAAAGACAGATAACCATAATACATGGTGTAAACATTGCAGTGTTGTATATGCAGTAAATAGGTCAAATCAGTCACTTTATTTTAATACAATGACTTAAAAGCATTGCACTGATTGCAATGAGTTATTACATTATTATATAATATGAATGTAGCATTAATAAAAATATTACAAAAACAGTCATATATATATTGCTTCCTTAATCTCCATCCTATTTAAGACGTGGTTGTGTTAAATAAGTTCCAATGTATATTTATCCTTATTATTTTCAAAGCCATTCATATTAAATAATTATATTGCTTTAAACATTTTTGGGTTATTATACATTGGAGCTGAACAATGGAGGCAACAGTTTTGTCCGTTTTGATAAACTGCTTCCTTTTAAAGCAGCAGTCCCCAACCTTTGTGGCTTGATGGTCCAGCTTGGAAGGGGAACTGGGCCATGCAAGTTCACAAACAGTCCTTATACAAATGGTGGGCCAGCATGCACACACGCGGCTCAATTTGTACAAGCAGCGGGCTGGCATGCTTTGCGCGAGTGTCTGCCAGCCAGCCATATGCGTTCCATCCAGCCACTCAGGCCTAATTCCGAATAGGCCAAGGCCTGTAGTAGGCCACAGCCCAGAGGTTGGGGACCCCTGTTTCAAAGGACAATAGCACAAACCCAGTTAAAAAAAACCCTATATGAAAAACATTTTTAAAATTATTTATTTATTAGATTTATATTGCTGCCTATTCGCCCATGGCGACTCAAAGTGGCTTTATTTTTATTTTATTTTATGGTTTTATTATTAATTTTTGAGAATTTGAATTATTCTGCGTGAGCTGCATTGGCTTCTGGTGGACTTCCGGGTGCGCTTCAAGGTGTTGGTGATTAACTTTAAAGCGCTCTATGACTTAGGGCCGGGGTACTTATGGGACCGCCTTCTGCCACCAACTGCCTCCCACTGGCCAGTTCGCTCCCACAGAGAGGGCCTCCTCAGGGTGCCGTTGGCCAGACAATGTCGGCTGGCGACCCCCAGGGGGAGAGCCTTTTCTGTGGTGGCGCCTACCCTCTGGAATGACCTCCCCCCAGAGATACGAGTGATCCCAGATCTCCGGGATTTTATTAAATTACTGATTTTAATTCGATTTTTAAATTATGGGCCAAATCTATTTAAATTATTTTAAAACTTGTCTTAATTTTTGTACATAAATGTTTTTAGTTGGCTGTGCACCGCCCTGAAGGAGAAGGGTGGTATAGAAATCTAACCAAATTAATTAATTAATTAATTAAAGTTTTCTCCTTGTATTCTACTTTGCCTTTTATTTACTTCCCTTTTAAAAAATGGAATCCATAATTAGTAAGGCAAATCCAGGCTTTGAGGGCTGCTTAATGAAAAGAATGTTTTTGTCCTTCATTAAGTTTGACAGAGACTCATGCACATGCACTGTCTGCTTCTAGATGCCGGAAGAGGAGGCCTTCTGTGTATTTGTACGGCTGATGCAAGAGTATAGACTACGGGAATTATTCAAACCCACTATGGCCGAGTTAGGACTTTGTATCTATCAGTTTGAATACATGCTGCAGGTAAATAAATTTCCAAATATTGGATTTTAAATACGCACTACTTTCTTTTTAGTTGAATTCCTAAAATCCCTCAGAGGTCTGAAGTACCAAAGCTTACCAGCTTAGCAAATAATTAGGAATGTTTATTGCTGTATCTATTACTTTAACTTTGAGAATCCTGCTGAGAAATCTCTTAATGTCTGTGTAGTAATTAATGTTAACTGGAGTGTCTCATAATTTAAGACTTACGTTTTATGTTTCTGTCAGGAACAACTACCTGAGCTGAATATCCACTTCCGCTCCCAAAGCTTTCTCACCTCTATGTATGCATCATCATGGTTTCTTACACTCTTCCTCACTACTTTTCCTCTGCCTGTGGCCACACGAGTATTTGACATCTTCATGTATGAGGTAAAACATGTAATTAAAAATACAGAAGGGGAAGAAATTGAGTGGTCTGCATAACTGATTTGATAGTTAAAATTTTCACGGGAAAAATAGGATATGAGGGCAACAGCTTTTTTATCTTGTTGCACCCTGGCAATAAAACTCTTATTTCTACTTCTAGTCGGGGAGGGGGGAGGGGGGGACAGTCATAGGTAGTAGTCATTGCTATTCTTATTGTCCATGGATTTGTCTATTTCCAAAAATTATATCTGAATAAATAGTTCAGATTGATTTGTCACAGAATGTTCTAGCAATACTGTGAGTTCTAGTTCTGCCTTATGTATGAAACCAGCTTGGTGAGATATAAATAAATAAATAAATATTTGCTTCTGTAAATTTAATTTAGAATTCTTGTTATAACTTGGTTAAAGGAGAAACAGGGACATATTAAATGGTGTATGCAAGTGGATAGTTGAGTCCGGGGTGGGGGGAACTAAAGCATTAGATTCCCTTCACATAGGAAGGAGTGTTTGACCTTTATTATAAACCATAGGAAATTCAATTAAAGGTGGAGTCTATCTAAATTCTGTAACGTCTTTTAGGGATTGGAAATAATCTTCCGTGTAGGAATGGCTCTTCTGCAATTCAACCAAGCTGAACTGATGCAATTGGACATGGAAGGGATGTCACAGGTCAGTTCTATCATGCATTGTGGGACTAGAAGAAAGATTGTTTGGTGTTGATAGAACAAACTTTCAGCTGTCCGCAATTCCATATTTAGGCTTGTACGAATGAAGAGATTTACAGGATTGAGGATAGTTTGAGATAAAAAACTGATTCCAATAATATGCTAAAGGTGCCAAAGTGTAAAAACTCAAGTCAGTTTTCAGAGAAGAAAAATTAATTAATTTATTTATTTATTTATTGGTTCAATTTATATGCCATCCTTCTCTGGAGACTCAGGGCGGTTTACAATGTGTTAAGCAATAGCCTTCATACTTCTGTATATACCTGCTTAGTAGGGCTTTCGGGCCCCCCAAGCGGTGTTCTTTTTTATACAAAGTCAGCTTATTGCCTCCACAATCCAGGTCCTCATTTTATCTACCTCGGAAGGATGGAAGGTTGAGTCAACCTTGAGCCTGGTGAGATTTGAACTCGCAGTAATTGCAGGCAGCTGGCAGCTAAGTGCTACTTAACAGCACCTTAGTCCGCTGCACCACCAAGGCTCTGGTTAAGAGACTCAACCCTGGCTGTTTTCTGAAGTGATGTTCAATGTTGTTGCATGTGATGAGGCAGAATCAGCTGTTTTAATCTCTGGGTACGAAGACCTAGAAAGTAGTTTCAGAGTTACATCCAAAATGACCGGAGCAAGAGAGATGGAGAAGCAATGACTCATCTGCCCCCTGCCTGTATGTTTCATTCTTCCTTCTATTTAGAAAAAGTCTCTTATGTCTTTTCCATCTTTTTGTGGCATTATATCAATATGCCAAATATTGAGAATATCCATTAACTGCCTACAGGTAATCTTTGATTTAGGGATACAGTTAGAACCGGAATTTCTGTCATAAGTTGTAATGATCATAAAATGAGTCACCATGTGATCAAACCTGATTTTACTATCATTTTTACCATGGTTGTTAAGTGAACCCAGCTTTCCCAATTGATGTTTTTTGTCAGAAACCAACTAGGAAGGTCGCAAATCACAATCATTTGATAGCAGGATGATGTAACTGGTCGTAAATGTGAGCCAGGGCCAAGTGCCCAAATTCCAATCACATGACCATAGAGGTGATGTGATGATTGTAAGGACAGGTTGTAAATCAGTTTTTTTTTCTGAAGCCATCATAACTTTGAACAGTCATTAAATGAACGATTGCAAGTCAAGGATTATCTATACTAGATACCAGGCAGAGATTCCTGAGAATCATATGGGTTTAGATCCACTGAGTTGCAGATAGGGAGAGAGCTATGAGTTCTCTCCTCTTGATGGTTTCAACATTCGTTATCAAATATAGTGTTTCTCCATTGCCTTTCGTAGGCTGACATGGAAGCTTAGTCCATGCGCCATGCCAAGCCATAATTCAATTTGTGTGGCTTTAACCTAGTCTTTTTTTTCCAAATTCAGTCACATCTTTCACTGATCAGTTAAAACAAACCATGGCTTAGAATGAAGTATGTTTGTAATCTGCCTGTAGTAGTACCCTTGCTACAACAACAAAAAGTTACCTTGGCTACATTAGGAGTCCATAGGAGCGATATATTGTCAAGGTATCTTTCAAGGATCTATACACTGCCATCTGCTAAGAGCAGCTTCACAGGATTCCTGGCTCCTGACTACTTTTTGCTGCCCAGTGATGATCTATTGATCAGTGAAGAGCATGAGACTCTCTAATACTCAGTGGGCAGACCCAAGCCTCTGGTGAATGAAATCAAATATGGGAAGGAATATTCCAATAAAATACATTCATCTAACTTTTACACACACACTGCACCCACTCATTTATATCCCACTGTAATCATATACAAGTTCTTGGCAGCTCATGATAATTTAAAAAAAACCCCAGTAACAATCAAATTGAATATATAAAAAGCCCAACAGCCAAAATAAACAAGCCTACATTTCATAAAACATCTGGTGTCAGCCCTTAAATGCACTTCTCATGGGAGGCCATCCAGAAGGCTTGGCCAGCTACAGAACATGTCTCTTCCCCACCCCACCCACCCACCCACCTCGCCATAACCTCCCCCAAATGGTGGGATGACAAGCTGCCTCTCCTAGTGTGATCAAAGGGGTTGGGAGGATTCCAGTGGGATTCCACATATTCCATATGTGTATGTAAAAAATAGATGTAAGTGTGATTGTATAGTAAATATGCTGTCATTCTGGTAATATAAACAGCTATTGTGTCTACATCCTTTAAAATAGTTCTAAAGAATTGACAGAATATTTGAAATACTCATCAGTATTTCCTTTTTCTGAAATGCAACAGAGATGTGTTTCTCCAGCTATAAAAAACAGCTCAGTACTTGGGTGGATATTTGAGAGTAAAGTGAGAGGTTACCTAGTAGCAAGTATTATGGGCTGGCTTTTGCATATGTATTTCCCTACTCACCTAAGTCCCCAATCTTTTTGGCACCAGGGACCAGTTTCGTTGAAGACAATTTTTCCATGTACTGGGACTGGGGTGGGGGGGGGGAGGGGAGGAAGAGTGTGCAACCTAGATCCCTCAGATGTTCAGTTTACAGCAGGGTTTGGGCTCCTATGAGAATCTAATGCCTAATCATCTGAGGGTGGAGCTGAATGGGGATGCTAGTGCTGGGGCTGCAAATACAGATGAAGCTTCACTTGCTTGCCTGCTGCTCACCTCCAGCAGTGCAGCCTGGTTCCTAACAGACCATGAACCGATATCAATCTGTGCCCCTGGAATTGGAGATCCCTGAGCTAGATGATTGGCAACTTACAGGCCCATAGAGTAAGTAACTGCAAAACATTTCCATTTGTGATATTGACAGATGGGTTTGTTTGTGCTTAACAGGTGAACACTTTGAGCTAAATCAAGTCTCTATATATCAGATTTAATCTCTGGGAAAGCTTTTCTTCAAAAATATAGAATTACTTCAAACAAGTATGATACTTCTAAGATACCTTCCTACAGTATGGTAGATTTATTTTTTCATTATACAACTCAATAAACTGGCTGTGAAAAAAATGTTTTATTCATTGCAACATAGAATTAGAGAATGAAGAAAAACCTGAAATCTAATTAAGCTATTTCTTCCTAATTTATGAAATTGGAATATTGAACATTTCTACATTGTATGAAGAATTATTTGGGTAGAGAAATGATTTATGATTTTTATTGCATTAATAGCTGAGATTATCTTCATCTAAATAAATTCTAATTTGTATGATTAAAAACACTGCATTCTGTCAGGCTGTGGCTTCATAAGCAAATGCACACCATATATTAGCCAAACTTGTCCTACCCAGGTATTAGCAATATGCTAGAAGTTTTCCTTGAAGCTGGAAGTTATCCTATAGGCATGATTTAAGATTGTAACTAGTAAAAAGCTTTGTTCTGAAAAGTTTTGTTCTCTGTGCATTTGTGCTCATGTAAGCATCTGGACTTAGAATATTTTAATGAGCTATAATAATATATGTGGTCAGTAATACCTCTATACATATTCTATTCTAAAAGCTGCCTTATCATAATGTTAAACTTGAATTTTAATTCACAATCATTGAATATTTGAATTCAGTGCATTCAATTTTAGTTTAAGGCAAATGGGCCATATTTGGAAGAATCTTTTCACAGGAAGCATTCCAGAGATTAACCATCTCTCTGTTGTCCAATGTAATCAACTGAGAAAGAGGTAATCCTGGATTTACAACCACAATTGAGGCCAAAATTTATCTTGCCAAGCAAGTTGTTATGTGAGTTTTGCTCCATTTTATGACCTTTCTTGCCACAATTATTAAGCAGTTATTTAGTGAACCATGCAATCATTAAGTGAATTTGGCTTCCCTCACTGACTTTGCTTGTAGGAAGTTGGCTGGGAAGGTTACAAATGGTGATCGCATGACTCCAGAACAGTGCACCTGTCATAAATACATGTCAGTTGCTAAGAGCCCAAATTTTGTTCACCGACTATGGGGGTACTGCAGCAGTTGTAAGTGTGAAAATAGGTCATAAGATATGTTATAACTTCTTCACTAAATGAATGGCTGTAAAATGGCTGTAAACCTGTCCAATAAAAATGTCAGAAATTATATTTGATGATAAGACCATATGATCTCGATGCATATTCATTTGAGAATTGTCTACTGCAGTATTTTCAGAAGGTGATTCCTCATCAGTTTGACAGCTGCCCTGATAAGCTGATCTTAAAGGCCTATCAAGTCAAATACAACCCTAAGAAAATGAAACGGTATGTTTTCAATTTTTATCCCTCATATAGAGCTTAAATATTAAAGAATACAGGATTTAGGCAAAACTCATGAGGTAGACCAGTTCACAATGTTTGTGTTCCAAGTCAATATATAAAAGAGATCATAGTTATCCCTTCTATCTTGACGCATTTCCCTAAACAAAAACTGAACATCAAATGTATTAGGAAAAATATGCTCAATCTGCAGTTTTGTGCTGACTTTCTAAATACAAGTGATAATCTTAAAATGGAGGTTATTAGAAAAAGGGCATTTTTCCATCATTACCATACTTTTTCTGCCACCATATTATGTTTGATGCAGAATGAACCCTATTCTCTATTTTCTAGACTGGAGAAAGAGTATACGGCAATCAAAAACCGGGAAATGGAAGAACAGATTGAAATCAAGGTAAGACCCCTCTTGTCTATGTCTTGCAATACTGTAATCAAAATGAAGGGTTGGTGTAATGTGTAATACTCAGTGTTTTCAGAAAAATAATCTTTCTTAAATAATTATCAGGTCACATTATTTCCTCTTCATATCATCCTGGACATCTTGATTAATAGTTTTGTTATTTATAGTGGGCATGTATTTTAAGCATTCAACTTATTTCTGTTGGGGTAATATGTGTGAAAATAAAGAATTCCCTTTTTTGAACTTTAGATCCATCAATCTGGATGTGGCGAGACTTTTCCTCTTCTAGTTATTTATGACGCTTGGCTTTAGTTCAGGAGTCAAGATTTCAGCATAATATTTTGATATGCTGGTTTTCACTTGACAAAAGCTCATGCTCACACAGCAGAGCACATGCTGATTCTAATCTTGCTTGCAGAGGCTCCGTACTGAGAACCGCCTTCTGAAACAGCGAATTGAAACCCTGGAGAAGGTGAGAAGTGTACCCAGCCGCATGAGAATCCACTGCCTCCGCTTCCAGACTAGCTTGGCCACCAAAAATGAGGCCTTACACAGCTCTCTCAGTTGACTGTAGACAATATACAGAATGCCAGCCATTAGTCTTTGTGCATCCTCTCAGGGACTACCCTGCACATGTATTTCTGGAATCATTCTTAATGTAAGCACCCAAGAGAGTATTTCTCACCCTATCACTACTGGAAATAATTAAAAAGTGATCTGCTGCCAGGATTCCTTAAGATTAAAAAAAACAAAAAACTAATCTGTAAAGATGTTAGATGTAGTTTCTCTGCCAATCCAAAAAACTTTGATCAAAATGGTAAAATGTAATTTTACCAAAATGGTAAAACGTAATTTATTTGTCTTGTGGTTGATAATGACTGTTTTTCAGCCATCTTGTGCCATATTCTTATACTGATCTTGTTTTTGTGTTTAAATATTAAACGCTTTCATGAAAAATCTAAAAACTCCTTGGATGTTTTTTATTGTAGCATAAATACACTAATAGTTAATTTGAGGACATCTTGGTTAATTGCCCAACAAAAGCATAACCACTTAAAAAACATCCTTGTTACTTATGACTTCTTTGAATTTCTGGACAAAGGAAGTGTGACCTCTGAAATGCAATGAGATTCTTGTCCATTGGTGAAGTAGGCAAATTACGAATCCTGATATTTCTTGCAGTGTTGGGACAAAATTAATATGTGAAGCTGCTTCTGAGAGTTATCTGTCATTCCTTATGCACAGGAACATTCTTATGATCTGCATGATGGAAATGACATGCTGCAAATTTAAGACAATTCTGGAAGTTCCCTTTCTTGGGGTCTTTTGGGCTCTTTATCTTTTTTCCTGTGTGCTTGTGTGACCCTGCTGTTGTATCTTTTTTCTTTTCTTCATCTTTCCTTCCTTGTCTGGATCTCCCTCTTCTGGGTCTGTAGGAGAGTGCTGCCTTGGCAGATAGATTGATCCAGGTACAGTAAAATATTTTTTTTAAATTCCCAACTCTCTTTTTAGTTTTCCATTTCATTTCACTTGAAAAATAGTGTCTGCAACATTTAATGTTATTGGTAGCTCACATTTAATAAAATTCAGACTAACAATTCTATTTTGGTTGTTTCATTTTCTGCAATATTATTCAGCTGTTTTTTATACGAAACAGCTGATTTTGAAATGTTGACTTAACACATCACTGTTTATTTTAGCATGAGGCTAATTAATTATGCTGCTTATACACGAGCCAATATTTATGGCTCAGGACAGGTTAAATATTTTATTCTGGCAAATTATGGCAAACCTACTTGGTGAAATATTTGTTTTAGTATTAAATGTTATAGAAAGTTCAAATCTCTGAATTGTCCTGCTCTCTGAATTATAATTGGGGATTACAGAGAAAGAAGAAGAATGCCACTGAGGCATTTTTCCCAGTGAAAATCACTATAGAAAGGGTAACATTTTGCATTCTTAGGTTTGCATCTAAACAAGTCTAATTTCTTATACTGGAGCTTCCACATTTTTACAGCAGTTCTACCACTAGAAAGTCATTGTACATCATCAGTATGAATGCCATCCTTTTAATTCAGCATAAACCTGCAAGGAGAAAACCAAGGCACAATTAAAACTGTGTAGCTACATCATGGGAATTGTTGGAAGATGTGAAAGTGTCCCAGTGGGGCTGAAAACTAATCTGCAATTTCCGTTTTATATTTTAAGCATGAGTTTTCTTTTAAAACACTATAAAGAACTATAAACATTTTTAAATTTTATGGGGGAGATCAAGCCCTTTATGGAAGATTATAAAAAGTAAAACTGGGTACATAATACTTCCTCCCTCCTCCTATTTTCCCCCACAACAACCACCCTGTGAGATTAGTTGGGCTGAGATAGAGCAATTGGCTCAAAATCACTCAGATGACTTTTATGCCTAAAATGGGAATAGAACTCATAGCCTCCTGATTTCTAGGCCTGCAGCTTAATCATTACCCAAATTGATATTTATGCTTAAAAAGTAGTTTTTTATGGAGAAAATATATTGTGGGAATGGCCTTGGGAATTTGCTAAAAGACCTGTGACTTTTTGGTGCCATCCAATGCTTGCAACCACCACTTTTCTTAAACAGGTACCTGCAACAATAACAAATAGGAAGATGAAGACATAGTCTTTCCCATCAGTCTCAATTGCCTGGAAATTCTGCCACCATCTGCGATTACATTAGAATGGGGAAAAGGAATTTGCCATTGGGAATTTCATGTGATATTTATATACACTGATTACATGCTTCTGTGTGTAGAACAGTAGGATAGATCATGCTGAACAATAACATTAACTTGGCTTTCAGACAACCTAATTTGTTTTTCTATGTTGCTTCAGATTCTGTAAGCAGAGAAGCAGTGCATGAATTCTGTTGAAAGCTCCTGCTCTATATTAAAAAGAAGCGTGAAGCTTAGAATTTGTCCTGAATATAGGAAGCATCCTTACAGAACGTAATAGTGCAGCTATGCTCTGGCATATGATGATGGTTAAAGTAGCATAACAACCAAATGAACATAATGTTTAAGGTCATGCCGTAGAAAAGCTTTGAATTGAGTACTTGTTGTTTGAAAAAGCTATATGAAAATATCCCAAAGAATGAATTTGCATAAGGTTGTTATGTAGACAGATGCTACATTCACACTCCTGTGTGTTCCATAGTGCTTTTTTGGAGACTGAATACAGATGCATGAATATATTGCCTAGATCTAATATTTACATCCTCTCTTACACATTAATTTACAGCTACAGGCAACTCCAATGCACATTGATACCACACAGCAAGCAGATGCTTTTCCAGTTGTTTATTTATGCACAAATATGGAACAAGCATAGATTTTAAACTTTGAATATGGAAGCAGCAGGGGAATTAGACATTTTATTTATCAATCAAGGGATATAAACATGAAGATTATCAAAGAAGAGTATCTTATCAGAATCTACGAATATGGCTGAATTTACTAATAAAGTATTGGTATTCAGTAGCCTTTTCTCAAATCTCTCTAAGCACTTAATCCTGTTTAGGCGTGTGATAAGTAAATAGCTGCATTTTAAGTAGGTATTTCATTAGAGTAATTATTGTTTTTCACCTAACCATCATGATTAATTTTTTGTTTGCCTTTTCCTATGTTCTCTGACAATTCATAAAGGGATGTATTGAGTAGCTTAAGTGTTAAGTCTGAAATATTGAATAATGGGATCAAAATATCCATTTGCAGATATCTTATAGCAATTACCTGAATGTAAGGACATTTTATCTCTAGTTCCTCTTCTCATGCAACCCGTGTGCAAGTAAATAAAGACTAGTATAAGTGTCTGAAAAGCACCATAGTGTTCCCTTGTGAAATGAACCTTTAAAAAAAAGTTCCCAAAGGGGAAAAAATTGCCATGCCACTGTGGTCAGGCCTTGCTGTTTCCAATTATTGGTGTATACAATGCTAAGAGGATGCTAAGTGGGCAGATATTTTGAAAGAGAAAAACTATTCCCCTCATCTCACATCCTGTGGTAAAGTTTACTAAATCAAAATATTTCTGAAGTGGATGAGATATGTCATAGCAAGCAACTTTTATGAAGCTGGAGGTTGTTCTGTGAATTCATTGTGGGTAGCAAAGAGGGTGGAGGGTGGTGTAAAGATGCCAGAGAAGTAGGCAGAGCTTTTACTGGACTGAGTGTCTGAAAATGCTTTGTGAGTAGGGTTTTAAGTATGCTAAGCCTTTGAGTATTTCATTTATCTGTAATGCTATTTAATTTAGATTTGTGTATTGTATGAATCCGGTTAGCTATGGCTTATTCAATACCTCAGGGTTAAATTCGTTGCATGAATTCAGCCATAGTAAAAATAAGGTTGTGAATAAAAGAAGGCTCATTAACTGAAAGCTAAAGAGTACAGAGTTTGGGAACACTTACTCTTGTGTTTAGAGTTGGTTGATAATTGTAATTACTATTGAAACCGAGGGAGATAGCAGCTGATTTACAGTTGGTGAGATTACAGTTGCAAGACAAAACATAGGCATTCTGATCAGATTGTACGTTTCAGTGAACAGAAGTTGATATAATTTTATAAAGTTAAGCATGACATTTTCTGCAAATTTGCATGCATAATATTTAAATTACTTGTTTACAGTTTCAGATATTTGAGGTGTAAAATTTTGGACCCTTTCAATTCAGTACTAGTTACTTTATTAACATTTACATAACTTTATTGGTTTTGAAAAAAAATTACAAAGATAAAAGATAACAGATTTTAAAAAATCAAAAGGCTTGGGGGAAAATAAAGGAAAGTCCAAAAAAGGCAGAAAAAAATAGAAAAAGAATGACTTCTGACTTCTTTTGGTACAAAATATAAATTAACAGATTAAATACATGAAACTAAGATTAGCATTTGACTTCTTTATTTCCATAATTCCATATAATTCTGATCATCAGATCCCAAAGTCAACTTTTCATTTCTTTTAGTTTCTTGCAAAAAGTCCAAAAATGGTTTCGAAGAAAAAATAAAATTTGTCAAAGTCTTTTTTTTTTTTGTCAAGGCTGTCAGCTTCATCATTTCTGCCAATTCTACTAGCTTCACCATTCTTCCATTATAGGTATTTGTTTTAACATTAATGTTGTTAGGATTATGGCTTTGTTAGGCTTGCATTTAGCAAATTGAACAAATATTCTAACCCTTCTAATATCTCAGATTATGATAGTTGTTCTGTGTTCTTCACCAATCCTTTGGCTCCTCTAAACAGCTTTTGAAAATGAAAATATTTTTACACAGCAGGAAAAGGATATTTTTAAAAATCTCTGAACTCTTCCAACTAGGAATTTCAATTCATTGGAAGTTTCATGAAACTGTTGATGTAGTAGGAATATTTAGAAGAAAAAATGTCTGTTAGAATTATCCAAACACCGGTACAATATGTGAACCAAAACCCACAGTTTATTGAAAATTATCTACTAAAAATTTTAACTGACACTGGAGTAGTCTATCCACATCTGTGCAATATATATTATGTATACTGCAGTGGTCTGTATAGGAAAGATGCCAGCTTGAAATCTTTTCTCTGACATAACCCCCAAATACTAAAATATACAAAATAAGATATTGATAAGTCAGAAAACATTTTGGAACAAAGTAGTTTGAACTAATGAAATCAAAACTGAACTCTGGCCATTTGGAGATAAAAGGATGAAAGCATTGTGGGGCGGAATACTTCAACTATTAATGGGTCATCCTTTCAGGTTTTGTGGAAGACAATTGCACAGGTAATATTGTGCAAATGGAAGGAAGAAAAGATTCAACATTATCTAAATACCAACATTATCTAGACGCGAATGTCCCATAGTCAGTGAAGAAACTGCAGCTGAGAAAAACTTGTTGTCTTGCAGAAATATCCAATCTGAAACATAAACCCCAAATCAATGATAAAATACTTAAAAGAAAAGTCTTTTATCATTGTAGAACTGAATATTACTGAAAATCTGCAGGAGATCTCACACTTGCAAAAAAAAAATCACTAAATCAGAGATGAAAGAGTTCTGAAAGGAAGAGAGAGAGAGGAAAGTTTTTTGAAATCAAGATTAGAAAAACTTAACCAGATAGAGGAAACTTTTGGAAGCTGATATTTCTGCCAGAGGGGACACTGAAATGATGCTGAAATCTCTGCACCTGCTATAATGTGGTTACTGTTTCTGTAATCTGTTAAAAAAAACACTTTCACATTAATTATGCATTCAAATTTGTTAAACGCTATTGTGTTAATATAGCTGTATCAACTTTTGCTTATTTGAGGAGTCCTTGAAAGATGCATGTCATAGCCTTTTGCGAGTTCTCCAGATTTGACTTAAGTCCCAGCACATCAGATTTTTTTAAATTAATTAATTTATTTTTATTTGATTTATATGCCGCCCTTCTCCGGAGACTCAGGGCGGCTTACAATGCGCTAAGCAATAGCCTTCATACTTTTTGTATATTTATACAAAGTCAGCTTATTGCCCCCACAAACTGGGTCCTCAATTTACCTACCTTAGAAAGGATGGAAGGCTGAGTCAACCTTGAGCCTTGGTGAGATTCGAACCTGCAATAATTGCAGGCAGCTGTGTTAATAACAGGGTGCTTTAGACCACTGTACTATCCAAGACTCGAGATACTGCTCGATTTTTTTCCCTCTTAATTCAGCAAGCAGACACAAGCCTCTAGTTTCAGTCTGAGGCAGTATTTCTTTCTCCTCCCTCTCCTGTTACCTTTACTGATTAGCCAATGAGAAATGGTTGTAGAGTCACAAATCAGTAGAGGCTTACTAATAAATGAATAAATTATATTACTAAGCCAAGAACTTCTTTATCAATTAAAGTAGTTTCCTGCTCCTGGCAAGCTTCATCTTGTTATGTGTGTAGTTAGAGGGTTGTTTCTCTATTGATTACTACGGTACTATTTCTGTATTCCTATTCCTACTTCCTATTATGGGGTGCAGTGGCTCAGTGGTTAAAGACATTGAGCTTGTCCATTGGAAAGCTGACAGCCTGGGTTCATGACCTGAACGCTACGTGATGGGGTGAGCTCCCATTATTTGCCTCAGTTCCTGCCCACTTAGCAGTTTGAAAGCCTGCCAGTGCAAGTAGATAAATAAGTATAATTTTAGTGGGAAGGTAACAGCATTCCGTGCACATAGACATATAGTCATGCTGGCCACTGATCATGGAAATGTCTTCAGACAATGCTGGCTCTCTCGGCTAAGAAACTGAGATGAGCACCATCCCCTAGAGAGGGACATGACTGGACAGGAGAAACCTTTACTTTACCTACTCCCACTTAGAGGGAAATTATGTTACGTGACATTGTTTCCTTCTGTTTAAAAATTACATTCTCACTTCTGGTAGGGTATGACTCCCCTTCCACATCTTCCTCAGTTTCCCGCACACCATTTTTAGAATTGTCCCACAAAGATTCCTCCTGTTCTTCAGGTTACACCCTGCTCCACTTCTAAGAATCTTAGCCCAACCTGTCTTTGAACTAATAACAACCCTTCAGTAGCCAATACTGTATAGATCTATCTTGTTTCTGCCAGACCTTACACCTCCCATCTCCTTTCCCTTTTTTCCAATGTTCCTTTTGTTTTCTCTTTCTCTTCCCTCTGCTACCCTAGTAGAAACACACACACACACACACACACACAAACATGACTGACTACAAAGAACAACAGTTGCATGTGGGTTCATATGTGACAAGATGTTATAGAACCACAGGCAATTGCAGACTGCCATGATTCAACTTGATCAAGATAAACTTTGCATGCAACTTAATTATTTAAGGGGATTAGGGCACTGGAGGCTAAAGCATACAATGAACAGTTTCAAATACTCAGCATGGCTAGTCTAGTGACGAGAAGGACCAGGGGATACATGATAGCAGTGTTCCAATACTTGAGGGGCTGCCACAGAGAGGAAGGGGTCAAGCTATTTTCCAAAGCACCTGAAGGACAGACAAGGAATAATGGATGGAAACTGATCAAGGAGAGATTCAACCTAGAAATAAGGAGAAATTTTCTGACAGTGAGAACAATCAACCAATGGAACAGCTTGCCTTCAGAAGTTGTGGGAGCTTCATCACTGGAAGCTTTCAAGAAGAGACTGCAGTGCCATTTGTCAGAAATGATGTAGGGTCTCCTATTTGGGCAGGAGGGTTGGACTAGAAGACCTACAAGGTCCCTTCCAGCTCTGTTAATCTGTTAATAAGGGATTAAGAGATCTAAAGAATCTGTTGTTAAATCAGTATAGTTTGAGATCAAAACTGATTAAAAATGAATCTAGCATGATGCAGTTCAGTAATTTTATCCAGTGTACAGAATATTCCTACTCAAGTGTGGGGAAGATGTCCTTTTTAAATAACACTATTTATTACTTCAAATGTGGTGAATTAACCCACTGAAAAATCCATTTCTCCATTCCTCAGATGGGAAATAGTACAGTTGTAACAAAAAGAGACCTCCATCCACAACATTTTTGTTACGTTCCACGGAGTGTTCTTTGAAGGAACAATAATTTTAAATTCCCAATTCTCTTTTTACCATTGTTTCTATGCTTAATGTCTATAGTAACAAAAATTGTTTTCATTTCTTGATGCTTTGTTCAATCTTCTATTATAAAATTAAAGGTATTAAGAGGTATAAGCTGGAGGGAACATAAACTCCTGGTTTTCCTTCAGCTAAATATCAGTTAAAATGAGGATCTTCTTAACTTATAGTAGAATTGATTCTTAGCTAGGCAGTTATTTTTAGGAGCCACAACCAAGCCACCTTTGATTTTGAATAAATGATATGGGTGATGGAAGGATAATGGGATGTGAAAATAGGTCTTGCTAACAGTTCATGCAAATACCTACACAAACTTATTTTGTTTTATTTTGCAATGGAAATCTTCTGGAATGTTTGATTCTGGAGTGGAGCTTTTTGGTTGAAGGCTAGTTCTGAAAAAGAAGGAGGAATCACTGCACGTGGCAACTGCTGTGAGTTAATGCACAGTAAATTGTTGGTTTTAATGTGATGAAAGAATGCCATCCCCACATTGAAGTTTGCTGTAGTTAGGCCATCTGCCCAGGACCAAGCCTGAAATAAGCCTGTTGCTTTTTAAGACTAATGTCCCTGATGATAGTAGTGCAGTGAGAGTTAATCAAGACATAAGCAATTTTGCCTTTCTGCTATATATGAAGAACATATTTTGCTGGCATATCTCAAAAATGGTATTGGAAACAGGGCTACAAGCTTTTAAAATATCCAAATAATGTATTATTTCAGTCATATTTTGATGATAAAAATATGCCAAGCCATATTCAGGAGGACTCCCCCCCCCCCCATGATATCCACCCGTGTTTCTCCTCATGTGATGTGGCAGGTCACATATTTAGGTTTAGAAAAGTATTTGGTAAAGCTTGTACAAAATGCCTTCCAATGTTGAAATGACGGTGCTGTTGGCAAATTACCATTGTTTACTCTACTAAAACTGATCTACTTTAAACTTTTCTTTTAATTTGGTATAGAAGTGAACTATGATCATTACAAGTTATATTACCAAGTCACCGGGTGCCTTGGGTGAATTAAATTAGACTGAAATATTCTCAAGTATTATGGTATAAGCCTAAATTTTTGTTTTCAGCTCATTAGAAAAATAACACTGTAATACATTTAAAGATCTACATATAAAAATTTAATATCCAGTGCATTTGAATAAGGAATAAGATATGCTTCTAGGAGACCCAGATCTTTCATGCATTTACTACAGTCATTTTTTTTTCAAAAGTAACCTCCTTTTTATTCATCAGTCCATCAAGCGGCACAATTTAACTATCTCTTTAGACATTTCACTTAGCAAAGTCCTTAACAATTTTGCCATGTTACTCTGAAATGTTTGTGATGTGTGAAGCACCTTTTTTCCTTTGATTTCATTTCTTTGAAAGGCAGAGATTAGAGAGCTTGGTGCCATCACTTCCAACTATAAATAAAGCCTAGGATGTGTTAACATCTCTATAAATCTATTGCATTGATTTTTTTTTCTTGCAGAAATAGATCTGCACATGAAGACCGAGTTACTAGGAGCAGAGTATTAGTCTTAAAGCTGAGTATTGCTCTAGCATAGCTTTCCTCAGTCTTGAATGCCCTCCAGATCAGTCACAAATCCCAGAATTCTTCTGCCAGCAACTTGACTGGGGATGGCTGCCCTATTATTAGAATCACCAACCCAAACATAATTGGTTTTCTGCTGTGCTACTGAATCTATTTGGCTTTTTGCAGATTACTTTTGTAATCCAGACAACATGTCTGAGAATAAATTCTATTTAAAAAGCTCTTTGTAAAGAAGAATATCTTGAATAATATTTTCATACTTAAGTTAAAAAAGAGAAATCCTGAATGGTAGCCTCTGATTCACAATTAGCCATGCTTGCTGGAGTAACAGGAATTTGAGTACAACAACAAAAGGGCAACAGATTTCCTGTGCTTTAGAAAATATATTAGAATTTGAAGAACACTAGTATCTACATGAATTTATAAGAATTTGAAGCATACTAGTATGAATTACTGTTTTAAACTGATACAAGCTACTTAATACT
This sequence comes from Ptyas mucosa, assembly GCA_012654045.1. Lineage (NCBI taxonomy): Eukaryota > Metazoa > Chordata > Lepidosauria > Squamata > Colubridae > Ptyas > Ptyas mucosa. The sequence goes on along the minus strand of WNWU01000012.1, from coordinate 4,136,218 downwards.
TCAAATGAATGTGGGAGTCTCTTCAGATCTTGATTATTTGTCCTTGTTTTGTTCTTTGATCCTTGTCATGCAAACAATCTCTGTTTCTCCAAAGCTAGAGCAAGGTTTTTCAAGCTGGGTTCCCTGACCACTAGGGTCCAATGGAAACTCGATGAAGTTTTGTGAGAGCAAGGAAAAAATGTCAAATGACTTTAATGCATGAATAAACTAATTATTACAAATGCATGCTTTGGCTCACTGCCAGTTTTCTAATCTCTAAAACTTTGCCTCTTGATCAAAGGAGTCAGGTTTTTTTAAACTAACAGATTTTGTGGCTGAAAAGTAACCTGTGGTAGAATCTTAAATTTCAAGAGTCTGTAGCATACTAAAGACTAAATTCTCATTGAGCTTGTGGGCTGGGAGTTGTATTTATTGGGAATATGCAAATTTGGGGATGCTAGGGATGGTGCAGAAATCAAGCAAAAGATGGACGATATGGGCTTCCAGTTATCATAGAAGAGAATGGGTCAGGCAGGAGAGCAGTCCAAAGGCCCTCTATATAATCTTCTCATCCTTCACTTTTCACAGTGAAACTTCTTCAGAGGATTGAAAAGTTAGCCTCCCTTTTTAAGGCATTGTTTTGCCTTAACAGTAAAGGCTTGGGATACTTTCAAATGGATAGCATTGATCATTTTGAGCTCGGGCTGCTTTCAGATTGGTGAGAACAGTTTTGGGACAATTTTTCTTCAAGCCCAAGCAGGGTGTTTGGAACTCAGATATTTTGAATTTGAGAGCACATATCAGCAATAATCACCCTTACCTGCTTTACGATATGGTTCTGATTTTGAACATAACTCATTGCTCATTCTGAAAAGTCTTGAGTCAAACTTCAAGTAAAACTATTTTAAGATGTATGAGCAGTGGAAATGTCTTCTTGCATTATACTAGAGTGACACTTCAGAATGCTGAAGTTTAGTGAGGATGCGAAAGTCTTATTTTAAATCTAACTGTATTCATCTTACTATCATCAAACAAATGCTTCCTTTGTTTTGCTGTTCATAAAGAAACCCCACATGAATGTCACTATCTTGAAAGGAAAAAAAACAGCTTTGAGTCTTCTCTTCTTTAGGGCCAAGTTACCCGTGCACAGGAGGCTGAAGAGAATTACATTATCAAGCGGGAGCTGGCAGTTGTGAAGCAACAATGCTGCTCTGCCACAGAGAATTTGCAGAAGGCGCGAAGCACCATTCAGCAACTTCAGGACCAACAAGTAACTATAAGAATGGAAGATACAAGAGTGAAAGGGGATGTATGATGAAGGGGGGTACATAGAGGTGAAATTACATGCAAGTGCCCAGTTGGTTAAACCACAGGGTTTTTAAATTCATGTGACTTGTTTTGTGGGGGACGCCTTGGAACGGACAAGTCTAGAGATTACCATTCCCATGGCAATTTGTTAGAACGGACTATATACAAAGCTATATATTTTACTGGGGTGATTTTTTTCTTGAGATCAGTCACACCAGTGCAGGGCAGAGGTGGGTTTCAGCAGGTTCTGACCAGTTCTGGAGAACCGGTAGCGGAAATTTTGAGTAGTTCAGAGAACCGGTAAATACCACCTCTGACTGGCCCTGCCCCCATCTACTCTCTGCCTCCCTAGTCCCAGCTGATCGGGAGGAAATGGGGATTTTGCAGTAACATACCCCTGGAGTGGGGAGGGAATGGAGATTTTACAGTATCCTTCCCCTGCCATGCCCACCAAGCCATGCCACGCCCACCAAGCCAAACCCACAGAATTGGTAGTACAAAATTTTGAAACCCACCACTGGTGCAGGGCTTTCTTTTGCTCTTTTCTCAGTATTAGATTTAGGGAAGATTTAGTCTTAGGCAAGACTACTCCGAGTCTTGCTTGAATATCTACCCTGCTTTAAACTTTTCCTTAACCTGGTGCATCTGAACGTGTCGAAAATAAACTCCTAGCCCCAGCTTTTATGCCCATTAGAGAGCTTGGCTGCTAATGTGACTTATCGTATGAAACATCCTGAGAGCACCAAATTGAGGAAGTCCCATCTAGAAAAAGAATTACACCTGGCTATTCCTAATAATTATAACCTATGATTGAAGGCCAAATTTGAGAATTTTATACATAAGTCTCCTGAAATGAAAAAAAGGAACAACTGAACTGTAATTCACAAGGAAGCCATGGTTTTTATAGAGCAGAGTAATTTTATCCTCTTTTTCTATGGACTATAATTTAGTTTGCAGTCAAAGTCATCTTCCCTGCACTGCTTTTTTCTGTCAAAAAGATAGAGCAACTAAAATAGGGCAAGGCTATATGGTAGTTTGTTTAGAAGAACGGCTTTCAGGAAAAGTCTTAAGCATCTCTTTCCTTTGCTCTCCTTATTGGCATCCCTTTAAAATAACCCATTCAGAGTATTTATAAGTTACCTACCTTCCAACTTATGTGTTTCTGGCTTCTGATTGTAAAAATTAGAGTTAGTTGATTACAATTAAAACTATAGGAATGTTAGAGACAGCACTCATTCATTCATGGTTTCCGTTGATTTACTAACATTTCTTTTACTCTGTAGGGAAATCCCCGCTACTCTGAGGAATTTGTGAGCCACCTAGAAACAGAATTGGAACAATCCCGCTTAAGGGAAACTGAGACGCTGGGTGCTCTTAAAGAGATGCAGGATAAAGTTCTGGACATGGAAAAGGTATCTTTTCTTTCAAAGACTATACAGAAGCATACAAGTGTCAGAAAGTAACCACAGCAGGATCCCAGATAGCAGGATTTGAATTAGCTGAAGTTTAAGAATAGATGCTTTGATAGAGTCTTTTCTACATCGTGAATTTTGGTGACGATTGCAACAAAAGCTTAGATTTATTCGTTCCAACAAGTGAAAGTTCCACGACTGCTTTTTCCTTCCTCACTGTTCTTTTAGGACAGGGCTGTCAAATTCATCTCAAGATTTTGTTTTGGGAAGGCAAACAAAGACCACCTCTGGGTGCAGATCTGACATCACAGGTCCTTTGGTAGAATGCCTAGAACCATCTTCAACCATTCGATGCTACTGGACAGTTCTTGGGCCCAAAGCAGTGACACTGCTGTGAGGAAATATGAGAAAGGAGGGGCAGACTTGCTTGAGGTGCCAAAAGCTGCATAGGGAAACCTAACAGGCCAAAGGTTCTTCTGTCTGTGCTGTGGCATACCTAAAGAGGTATATAGTGTTAATACTAAATCATCTCCTTTTCAGAAAAACAGCTTGCTTCCAGATGAAAACAATGTGGCCCGTCTACAGGAAGAACTGAAGGCTATGAAGTTGCGGGAGTCTGAGGCAATGAAATCCTTCAGAGAGCTGCAACAGCAAGTGAAGGAGCTCAATGACAATTGGCAGGTATACTATAGTTGAAGGATGCTACACCTGACAACATCTCACTTGTTGGGCCTTGTTGCCCAGGTTCATGGTTTTAATGTAAATCTCTGTATAGAAGGCTACAAAGACTGATCCTGTAAGTCCTTTGATCTTTAGCAGTTAACAAGTACTTTTGGGGTTGCAAATGTTTGGATAACCACTAGATGGCAATATGTGACTAGAAATTCTTGTATCTCCTTGCTACCATCTACTGGTGAGCAGGGTTTTGTAGCCTAGATTTGGGAGCTCCAGGAGTTTAATAAAAACTGATTTGATGCATAAATCACTTTAAGAAACAAGGTCCTAAATATTTGATAAAGCAGCAATGTGTTTATGGTTACAGGTGAGAGAACCTGGTATAGCACATAATTTTTGATGTTGTAGATTGTTCCCAATTTCTTCATATAGGATTGAAAAAGTCTCTCTGAGATCTTGGAGGCAAATGGCTTGTCACTGTACATGGTGGACCAACAGATATTAAGCATATGTTGAGGAAACTGGTACCTTGGAACCCCTGGATCCCATATACCTGTGCCTAGATTTGCAGATAATTGTTTGGCTGCCTTTACTTTAGGCCCATCTGAGCAGGACCGGAGGGCGGTGGAAGGACTCTCCACGAAAGAACACAATAAATGATCTCCAAGATGAATTGATGAATCTCCGTCTGCGTGAGACACAGGCTCAGGGTGAGGTCCGGGAGTTGCGTCAAAGAGTGGTAGAGCTTGAAACCCAGGTGAGGGTATGACAATTGTGGTAGCTCTCTCCATTAAGAGTATTTCTGAGTCTAGACAGTTATGGCTAGCCTTTATAAGATCTTTCTATCTGTAATTTCTTTCTTTCCTGACTATATCATAGTTATAGCAATCCTTCCTTTTTTAAAAAAAAATGTGCAGTTTTTAAATGTGGAAGTGCAAAGTTTTTCATGCATAGGGAATTATTTATGCGTGTCTATATGAGTGTGCACACACATTGGGAAACAAATTCAATAATGTTATTTATCTGAGCTTTATCATGCCTTTATTGCTTTATAAGTAACTCAAGGCAGCAAACATGCAAAATATTCCTTTCTCCTCCTATTTTCCCAAGAACAGTAACCCTTGGGAGGGGCGGGGGGTGTTGGGATGAGAGAGAGTAACTGGCCCAGCCAGCTTTCATGGCTAAGGTGGAACTAGAACTCACAGTTTCCTAGTTTCTAGGCCAGCACCTTAACCCACCAAACTGGCTCAATGGGTGTCAGAGTATCAATGGCCCCTAATTCTCCTTTTCTAGGATCAGATTCACAGCAACCTCCTCAATCGGATGGAACAGGAGTGTTCTGGGCTGCACGAAAAGGTGCAGTATCTCACCGCCCAAAACAAAGGGTTGCAGACGCAGTTGAGTGAGACCAAGCGCAAGCATGCTGAATCCGAGTGCAAGGTGAGTTTGCCCATTCAACAGTACCAAGGCATGTGGCTTTCCCACAGAAAACGAGTCAGGCTTGCTCAGTTGCTTCTCAAAGGTAAGGAGCTGCAAGCAGATTTCTGAGTTGTAAAACTAAGCTTGTTTTTAGCTTTGGGATGTTGGAATTACCCGGCACTAGTGCACCACAGTGTGCAAACCTTCTTACTGTCAAAACGACCCAAATCATGACTTTCAGGTAATTTAGTGACTCGGCGTGGGTTTAAATGGCATCTGTTGCTGCCACAAGGAATTCTAGGAATTCAAACTTTTTTTTCTGTTCCACATGTCATGCAGATTTCAATCTGATGGGCTTCTGCCATTGGTTTGTATTCTCTCTTACAGAGCAAAGAAGAAGTTATGGCTGTTCGCCTGAGAGAAGCTGATAGCATGGCTGCTGTTGCAGAGATGCGGCAGAGGGTTGCTGAACTGGAAATTCAGGTTCGGGGAGAGTAACCAGTGGGTGTCCTTTTCAGCCACAAGTGAAACAAAGGCCAACAGCAAGTTGCATCTGAAAAGAAAAAGCAAATGCTCTTGCACTAAGCTAGTGAATGATCTCCTGAACTAACTTCTCTGTGTAACTGTTGAAAGGTCTGATAATAATATGTTTAGACTACAGAAAAGACTGAGAGATATCAGATACCTGAAGAATTATCCCGCAATGATTGTTTGCCTTTGCCAGAGTTCTTCAAACTCATTGGCTGAAAAGTAATCTCCCATATTGCCCCAGTACACAGGTGTCAAACTCGTAACATCACATTGCCGTTACGTGACGATTCACAACATATTTTCCCTTCTCGGAGCTGGGGTGGGCGTGGCCTGTGTGTGACGCATCCGGCCCACAGGCCGCCAGTTTGATACCCCTGCTCTAGTGGATCCTGCACTGGGAAGCAGGAAAAACAGCAGACTAGATAGTCTCTAAAATCTTTTCAACAATGGTTTAATTATTTATGCAGGTTGTGAAATAATATATGGGCTGGGCTAAGGTCTGAAGCACCTGTGCCCTCTTCTCCAAGCAGTTATCATTTTTATCTCTCTCTTTTCACATGAAGAGAGAAGAAGGAATGATCCAAGGTGAACTCAACAATTCTGATGCCTCGCAATACATCCGTGAACTCAAGGAGCAGATTGATGAACTCAAGGCAGAGGTAAGCCCAACCTAGTGGGAGAAAGCAGACAAAACCATGGAGGAGTTTCTGATAGACCGCGTTATCACCCTTTAGTAAGTCACAGCTATTGCTTCTACACAAAATACAGGCGCTATGAGCAATGCAACTATGAATTCTCAGACTTTGTCAAGCACAGATCAGTTTTCTATTGGAAAAAAACCCCCACATAAACAAACCCCTTCTTTCACTTGTGGCTGAAAATGTCATGTTAGAAGACACAAAGTTCAAAGGCCCCCATGTCATGCAATTTAAACATCTTGTTCTGACTTAAGAAAGTATCTCTTTAGGTTTGTAAAATAACTTAGAGAGACCTAGGTTGCTACTGTTACCCTTTTATGCTTGCAGTGCCTTGCCAGTCCAAGGAAAAAGAGGATATCTCTATACAACCTCACACTTCTAGTAAGTCTTAAGCCAAGGCATAGCTTCTGTTACATCATAGCAGGAATTTTTCTTTTGTCCATTGTAGATTATTTTTTCCTAAACCCAAGCTATTCCAGCGCTTAGGTGGGTTTCATAGTGCTGAATGCCAAGCCATCGTGACTGCCCCAGTGTCTTCTCTTTCTCTCTCCTGCAGATTCGGCTAATGAAAGGACAGAAGCCTTTTGAGGACTCTATGGGTTTTGATGGTATACATATTGTGAGTCATCTGGCAGTGGACGATGACTCGCTACATTCTTCAGATGAGGAATTGCTGACCAGCCCTATGGTAGTGGGTGCCCTGCAGGATGTTTTGTATCCGCTGTCTCCTCACAACACACACTTTCTGCATGGGGCTGAAAGCTCTGGTAAGGAGAGTGATGGCACCACAGATAGCGATCCAGATGACCCTACCTCTGCCACTGAGGCCAATGGTGAGATCATCTTTGCAGAGGCCCTGGGCAAATGAGGAGTGAAGCTGCCGTCCCAGCTCAGTCAGTTGAGCCACTGGCCACGTTATACTGAGAAGTCAGGGATCGGATGTAACTGAGTCTTCGGCCCAGTGAGTGTCCATGTCCTGGCTCAGATGCAGCATGGAGTGCCCCACATGAACAGTATGGATTGTTATCAGCACTGCCTTTTTTTCAGCTTTGCCACTGGGAGTTAAAATCCAAATCCAGGTATTGGCCTCATCCACGTCCTGCTTTCCACACATTTTTTTTCCTTCTCTACACAAAGATTTGCACAGATGAGGACTGTGAAGGGGCAGCAGAAGCAATCAATCCACTGTTTCCCTAAAATGCAGCCTAGCTGTGTTCCATCTCTGTCTCCTTGCTGTGCTTGGAGAAGGGAAAGGGGTTGGTCTTCCCTTTATTTATATTTGTCTCCTAGCATGCTGCTCTGCATCCAGAGGAGAAAACGGAGTGCCTGCATACTTGTTTGTAATTTTCCACGCTGGAAAAGGACAGGAAGGAGAAATGAGCTTCTGAAGAGGTTATTTGTTCTGGTGAGGGAGATAATATTTTTGTTCCTGTTTATTATTTATTTTTAGAGTGCAATTACTAATCCAGATCTTTGAAAAGTTCAATGATTTTGAGGGCTTTTATATGGAGAAGCCAAAACTGCTTCTGTACGTAATCATACAACATTTTCTATTTAATTACGTAAAGGGATATGCTTTACTAACTCCACTTTTATATCATATTTTCAAACTCTGTTTTTTGCAACACTCTGGCTCGGTGCCTAATTGGCTCAGATAGGAAGACAGTCCATCAGTGCATGTGCACATGTGTGCACACAAACACACTTCTATAATTGGGGGGAGGAGATATGTTAATAAGCTGCTACTTGATTCATGAGATCAGTATTAATTGCTAAACTATCAGGCAGCTGAGAATTCAACAAAGTTACTGTGTGGCAAGAGACGAATACTGTGGAATGTCTAGATAGCTGATTCTGCCAAGATAACAAAAATGAAGGCCCTTGAGGGTTCAAATTTGAATTACATATCAAGTAAAAATGAATTTCCTAATACTGCATTTGCCTCCAAACATTATTAGGGCAGGGATAGCAAGGGAGAACCAGCAGGAAAGTTCCACTTAACCCTTCTGTGTTTATTGATGATTCTGTGCAAATGCTCCTCGGTTCCATTAAGCATTGGGAGCATTGGGTTGTATTAAATGTAATTCTGCTCCAAGGAGCAATTCCTTGCAGAAACAAGCCTCCTCTTGAAGTGTGTGTGTGTTTGTGGGGGAGGTTGGGGGCAAGGCAAGGCAGAGGAGAAAAGAACATGTTTTCTTAACAGAATTAGCTTCTAACAGCGAAAGGATTGCTGACGGCCCACTTAATGACAGTTGGCAAAGAAAGAACCCATAATTTATGCAGGGATTCTGATGAAGAATGGTTTGAATAAAACTGTAAAGTGATGCGTATTTCAGTTAGAAATACTACAGTCATTACAATGCTATTTGTAATTCAGTTCATACTCGGTTTGCTGCAAAAAGGCTTGTTTTTCACAAAAGGGGGTGGGGTGGGCATCAGTAGTTGAGAAACATCAGTGGAGTATTACTTAGGAGCACTGCATGTTTTTTGAGGCTACAAATAATGCTGCAGTTGGGACCGCCTCTTCATTTTTGAAGTATAGAACTGAAGGGGGTAGTTTAATTTTGTCCCCTTTCCTTAATAAAGTCCATGTTTAAGAGTATTAAAGCTACTGTGCCACAGCATGATTTTGGAGGATTGGTGTAGCACTCGGACATCACTGCAAGTAAGATTCCAGACTCCACCCCACCCCCCACCCCCCAAAAAAAGTTAGGGCAGGGCAGAAAATGCCTTTGAAAGATATGCAGCTCTGTTTCTTCCCAATTAAATTAAGAAGTTGTGCGGGTTTTGAAATACTTAGTATTGCAAGGTATCTGAATAAAGGTATTGTTGCCACTGATGATGTTGCAGCTGAAAATAAAGATCACCTGACACTAGAAGATGGAAAGGGTTTCACAGAAGGTCTATGAAAAAGACTGGGCAAGTGCAGAACGTGGAAGATGTGAGGCTTTGACCCTGCCAAGAAGGTAGATGATGTTGTTAAGCAAGATCTCTGGTTGTGGATGGCCATCGACTAACAGGTTTTTGGAACTGGGGAATGAAATATTCCGCCTCTCAGGGAAGGGGGCCATTTCTTGCTACGGATGTGTTTTCTTCATCCTAGGCTCAATTTTCTTTCCTTTCTCATCTATAGTGAACCAATCTGCCTTTTAAGTTTACCTAAAATTGTAAAGCTTGCAACTTTATTAATAACCGACCGTGTTCTGTATCAGACACATAGGCCTCTCTTTTTGGAAGAGTTCTCCATGACCCCTTCCTTGGTATGGGTTTGGAAGGGATTGGCAAGGGAGAAGCTGCTTGGATTTTCCAAGGGCTTTTTTAGCTCCAAATCAGTGAGGGTAAACCAGCATTTGTGAAATGGGAAACAAACCTGCAACTGCCTAGCCACTTACCATGTGGCTGGCCCTGAACTAGTGAACAGAAATAAACACACACACACACACACACACATGTACAGATAAGTATTTATATAGTTATGCCTAGTGAAAGGCACCAGTTTGGCATAATCTTGCATATTTTATATATACATTTTACACACATACCGATACATCCACACTACGCTGTAATACTAAAATTTTGTAATTTATCCTTTCATTGTTCAGTCTCACATAGAGATAGTCGGAATAATACGTGGTCCGGATGAGTTCAATTTGCATTGTTGTTTTGATCTGCTTGCATTGGTCTGAAGCTCCCCTTCCCCCTGCTAGCAATGGGCACATGTTTGCAATGTTGGATGGCTTGTGAAACTGTTTGCCAGTTGTGCATAATAGCAGTTGTGGATATTTGTTTTGTGTAGTGCTATCTGAATGCTTACTGCCTCCAAAATTACAAGTTAGGAAGACCTTTAACTGATGTCATTTTTTAAAAATATAAAGTAAATCCATTGACTTTAGAGTTTTGCAATTGCACTGGAGTAAACAAAAGGAGATGGTTCAAACCATATCCAATTTTTTTCAATCTTGAAATAACAATTTTCAAAATTGTTATTGTTAAATTTAGACTTGATTCATTTGGCTAATCTGTCCTTTAAACTTCATTATGGCACAACCTTGATGAAAGTAAAGACTGCTAACCTATTCTATACAAATTATTCATGGTAGTGCAGCTTTTCCCCAGTGTTTAGATCACAGTTGTAGAGCCTTATAATACAGCTCATTAAATGATGCCACAAACTCCGACTTCCCACTCTTTACTGCGTCTACTGTATAAAAACTTGAAGAAAATGATAACTTTCTTTTTCTTCCATGCTAGTAAATACCAGGAACTACAGGATATATTAGGGGTGTTTTGGTCTCATTTCTCAGAGATCCATGCAACATCAGAGAATAAGAGTTAAATCTTCCTTTTGCAAAAGAAGATTATACCATACCAGGAAATAGTATAGTATCCTTTTAGAGCTATGGATAATAAACATAAAACCATGTGATAAATATTATTATATCAAATAACTTGCAATGAAACCTGTAGAAAATTAATAAAATAAATATTGGGAGCAAGAGATGGGAAATCTAATTTCATCACAGCAAAGTGCAGAAAACTCACCTGTTCAAGTTGCATAATGTGTTGTTTTTGGTTGAGTTTGGTTAGATACCAAATGTCATGTAGTGAATTACATTAGGCCATGAAAAACATAGCCTCAATTTTAGTGGAATGAGCTTGATTTACCAAGTGAACTATGTGTCTAGTTCTTCTTAAAGAATCCATTTATATCAAGCTATCCACAACCTCAACCCACCCCATTCCTCTGCTGGGTATAAATTATAATATCTCCAAGGAATTTTATTTTTTTCTTTTTCAAACTACAGGCCTATTAAAAACCATAAATCCATAGAATGCATAGCAAGTCCATTAGAAGAAAAGTGCACCGAGCCAATCTTGGTAACCAAGAATCAAACACCTTTGCTTTTTATCTGTATTTTCCAGCAAAAGTAACTGCCTAATTGGGGGGGAGGGGTGTTGTATTTGTAGGAACTATTCTGAACATAGTTGTGAGTTTCCAAGCCAAGCTATTTGTGAGCCAGTCATTTGCTTCTTTTAAAATTTTCTATTTCCCTTAACAAGAAGTATTACAAACAAAATTTAAAGGATGAAGCCAGTTCTTAATGCAGTGGTTCTTGTGTGCATTTTTTCCCTTGCATTTCCTTTTGTGGCTATTTTTCGGGCCTTTATTTATTTATTTTTCCCAGTGAAGGTGCCAAACCCACTCAGTCCTTTGGCCAATGGGGCAGCCATATATACCGGGAGGAAGCAAAACACCACTTTGAGGTGCATTTTTGTTTCTGTCATGATTTTCCACAGGTATCTCTTCTCTTACCGTATCTTCTGTGGCCTACCCTGTACATCCCTCCCCCAAGTATTTATATGAACACAATATCATGAGGAATCTTGTGGTAGGCCTCACATTCTTGTGCTGAGAAAGAGGACCTACCTATAAAGTAGTTTAACACACCTAGTATCTTAAAGCAGACTGTTACGTTGCCCCAGCAGATTATTTTGGACAGGCTGAAGTTGGTGCTCGTGGTAGCTACCAGCATACTTCAATTTGCACTTTTGTGGGGGTTTTCTTTAGATTTTCTTCTACACAGAAGGAAATAAACATGGTGCTCTGTTAGGACTGGGATTGGGATTATTACTTCTGTCTCCGCCCAGGATTGACACTAGAATTTGAGTTATAGGTAGTCCTCGACTTACCCTTGTAACTTTGAATGGTCAGTAAATGAACTGTTGTAAGTAGAGAACTACCTGTACTCACTTGCTTGAATGCATCTCTTTTGGGTGCCATTGCCCCATCCTGTTTAAGCAGGATGCATTGAACTTACTTAGCTTCTAACTTTCCTAACTTTGGATGACATATTGTAAATTACACTAAAGAGGTACCTCTCTTCCCCACTCTTATCTTGGGCTGCAATGCAACCTAAAAAACAATGTGTTTTAGGGAACTGGGTGGAATTAAAATTAGAGGAAGGGAAAACTGGTCTGTATTTCCAAGGTCCTAGTTTATTTAGCCTTTGATCACAGAAACCACATCATTTTAAAGTATTGGAGCCAAATTGAGGGCATGGTACTTTCTACCAAGAAAAGGTACATTTCCTATCCTGGACTAAATTCTATGAATCTACTCTGGTTATTTGAGGCGTGTACTGGTTAGTATCTGTGAAATTGCCAGCACACGGTTAAAAACTATGCTTTTGTTTTTAATGGGCAAGAGTAAGCGTGTGAATGCTCTTGTTCTGTATTGTTGTAAATTAATTTTATGTAACAGGTCAAAATCTCACTATGAATGCCTGTAAAATGTTTTGTTAGTCTTTACCTCAAATTGTTAAACACTACTGTTAAAAGACATAAGTTTTTTTTTATTACATCCATTTTTTTTATTATTTTCTTAAGAAAATATAATGAGGAAAACCATCTAATCCCTGTGGGATTTGTTTCCCCCCCAAATGGTTTATTATTCTGTTGGGATACATTGTCCTCTCTGTATTTCTCCTCCTCACATGCAAACACACTTTTGTATTGTGAAGAGAGAATTTTTAAACGGTACCAAAATTAAGCTTGATCAGAATGACTTTGCAACAGATTTCAATAAAGCAAGAGCTTTGGGTTATAAAAATGTATGTTCAGGCAAAATAATGATAGAAAGGAAGGAATAATAATAATCTGAGATGGTAGCCCAGATTAAGAATTTTATTTAATCAGGATAGACAATAGGAGATCATGTTTTAGATTGTGAATAATCTGGCATTCTTGCATTTGATTATACAAATTGCTTAAGCAGATATGATATTGACGTGAGGAAAAAAAAGACAGCTTCTCTCTTTGGCTATGAAATTATTGCCTAGAGAATCCTGAGGAACCATTGTTTTGAAGAACATGTTCTGCCATGTGTATGTAAAAATATTCTTGCTATGTGTGTGGTAGTTTCTGAAATGCACAAAATTCGAGTGGGATCAGCTTGCCTGCTGCTATAAATTAAATTGGCCACATTGCATTGAAGTTAGCAATGCAAATTCACCATATCTTTGTTGTGTTTCTTGTTCTCATGTTTGAAAGTGAAAGAGCTAGTGAAGCCAATGACATGCTCTATCATACTGGGACTATCCCATGCACAGTGCTCTTCCCTGCCCACATTTTATCTTCATATACTGACTTTCTCCTATCCTGTACAGCTAGACCACTGAACGCTAGCAAGCTGCTGAATATCCAGAAGCAGCCTGCCCGTAACAGTGTGTGCTTGCTTTCCGGTTAGAATGTATTGTTCTCTCATACCCCCCTCCAAACGGTTCCAAAAATCATGTGTTTAGTGTAAGTACGTACCAGTGTTCCTTCTCTGCTACTCAGAATATAACTTCCATTCTTTCCAGCCCATTCCCATTTTAAAACAAATATTGTTGTACAAAGTACCTGTACTAAAAAAAAAATAATAAACTATTTACACGGTCTTTAACTTTGTGTCTCAGGCCTTTTTGGACTACAATATTCATTATTGGGGGAAAGTACTTAATGTTCCTAGGGGGTGTCAACATCTGCCTTACAATTGTTCCAAAATCGGGAAGTTTTTAGCTTTTTCAAGAAAACATTGTGGGTTGTAATCACAACTGGAAGGCCTATCTTACCATTCTTACTACTCATAAAAGTCCCACATCATATCTCAAATTCTGCTAGGCAAACTAGGATAGGCGGAAAAAGAAATATGAGGTCCTTTATGCAGAATACCTGACAATTTCTGGGAAACGTAAAGTAAGATAATTGCTGTGGCATGAATGTTGAGAACCTGCAGGGATTAGCTCCCATCAAGCAGGGATGCTCTAGGTAGAAAATTTTCTACAATGCCATGTTATTGTTTATGTATACATTGAAGAATGAGCCCACTTTATCTTTTCTCCCAAAATTTGGGCCAATAATGAAGGTTAAATTAGAAGCTGTTAACAAACAAAGTTTGGGCCAGACATTCCCTCTCAGCCCAACACACCTCACAGGGCTGTCGTGGGAAAAGTAGGAGGAGGAAGGTGTGTTGTATATGTTCACCGCCTTGAGTAATATGTAAAAATAATAAAGGTACAATATAAATAATGTATATATAAATAATCACATAAACAAACAAACATAAGAGGTATTCCCAATTGTATATTTCCCTCCTTGGTGACCCAAGTGATGCTGTGGCCTCGGTTTCGGGATACCTGGAGGCTGTGGGGACCTAGTTGGGGGACAACAGGCTTCAACTGAACCCTGGCAAGACCGAATGGCTTTGGGTACACTGGGCTCTGGGATCCGGGACTTTGTCATCTTTGATTCTTGATGTGGTGCCACTTCCTCAGAAAGACCCGGTTTGCAACTTCGGGGTTCTCCTGGACTCAGGACTCCTGTTTGAGGAACAGATGACAGTCAAGGCTAGGGGAGCCTTTACAAAACTTCGTGTTGTACGCCAGTTGCAGTCTTTCCTGGACCAGGATTCCCTGCACTCGATCGTTCAATCCCTAATCATCTCACAACTGGACTATTGTAATGTGCTCTATATGGGACTACCCTTGAAGAGCATTTGGAGGCTGCAGCTGGTGCAGAGTGCGGCAGTGTGAGTAGTTTTGGGGCCCCCAAAAATGGCCCCTGTAAGATCACTGCTCTGCCAGCTGCATTGGTTACCAGAGCCATGGTGGTGCAGTGGTTAGAATGCAGCATTGCAGGCTAATTTTGCTGACTGCCAACTGCCAGCACTTCAGCAGTTCGATTCTCACTAAGCTCAAGGTTGACTCAGCTTTCCGTCCTTCTGAGGTTGGTAAAATGAGGATCCAGATTGTTGGGGGCAATATGCTGACTCTGTAAACCATTTAAAGAAGGCTGTAAAGCATTGTGAAGTGGTATGTAAGTTTAAGTGCTATTGCTATTGCTAGTCTGCTTCCAGGTGCAATTCAAGATGTTGGTAATCACCTTTAAAGCTCTTCATGTCACGGGTCCAGGTTACCTGAAGGACCATCTCACCCCACTGGGATTGGCCCAGTGCTGGTTGAGGAGGCATAGTGCTGGTCCTGTCAGCCTTATTAGTCTGGCTGGTGGGGTCCAGGAGGAGGGCCTTCTTAGCTGTTGCTCTTTGCCCCTCGATGTGAGGTTGGCCTTATCCTCTTATATTTTCATAATATAGGAGATGTGGCTGTGCCGGCTTGGGCCCCAGTGCGGGAACAGTGCAATGGAGGTGATTGAGTAATAACAGATCCCAGCTCCCCCCCTCTCCCCCCACCCTTCTCATGTGTCTTTGGTTTTAATGTTTGATTTTAACTTTTTGTTTTAAACTAAATGTAACTGTAAGCTGTCCAGAGTTACCCTATGGTAAAATAGGCAGCCAATAATTTTTTAAATAAATAAATATTCCTCAACTTACACTACATTTAGTGGCCAAAGTTACAATGACACTGAAAAAAGAGACAACTGGTCCTTACGCTTAGGACTTGCACAGCATCGCCTTGGTCGTGTCCTCAAAATTTGAGCACTTGGCAACCAACATGTATTTTACAATTGTTGAAATATCCTGGAGTCACATGATTGCCATTTTCAGCCAACTTCCCAGCCAACTTCCAACAAGCAAAGTCAATGGGAAAAACCAATTTGCTTAAAAAACGTGCCCTTCACTTAACAACTGAAAATGATTTGCGTAACAGTTGTGCCCAAAAAATATCATAACTCACTTAACAACTACCATGCTTAGCAATGGAAATTCTGGTTCCAATTGAGGTTGTAAGTCAACAGCTACCTCTGTTAATTACTTGACCACCAAATAAGGGTTTGGGAACAAAGCATATGTGACGTTATAGTGGATCAAATGAGTGGCATTTCCAAATAATAGCATAAAGCGTGAAGACTACTGTTGTTGCTGAAGAGTCAATGCTTTTTTTGCTAGTCTGCTCAGCAGTTTAATAGGAAACTCTATCATTTGCTTTATCACTAACAAAATTCTCCTGTTATGACCATTTTTTTTGCTACTTCTTTAAAACCTTTTGGAGCTGGTTTAGTTTATATTTTATAATACAGTTATGTCATAATATATATTATAAATTTGTAATATAAATATAGTTATATTTTATAATATAATTTAATAAAGAAATGGTGTAAGATTCTGGGCTATGATTGTGAGTAGGCAGTAGTTTAACATATTGTGGAAATTCAGCCTTTTCTTAGTACACTTGGTTCTTGATCAATACATTAAGATCTAAAATAGTTTATTTGTCGGATAGGGCATGTCATGTGAATATATCAGTTACAAAGTATTAGCACTATTAGACAGGAAAACACAGCCAGATAACACTCAGTAGAAATTATTAAATGTTCCCTAGTCTACCTTTTCTCCCAGTGTGTTTAATTGACAACTTCCCCAAGTATAACAACAGCAGCACATCTGACACAGTAGAGGAATGTAGATATTTCAGCACAGATTCAAGCAGGACAGTTCCCTTTGTTGATGGCCCAGTAAGAGAGAGGAGGCACACTTCAACGAAGAGACACAACTTTTTAGTCTTCCACCTTGTTCCATAATGAAAAATCTTCCTGCTGCTCATTTACTTATTGAAGCTGGACCATCAAGCACCAATTCAGGGGCAGTAAAAAGATACTGAAGCTTCCACTTGTAATAGAGGGAGAAGCTAGTAGGTTCATAGAAGCTTGAAAATTCATCCCAGAATCTGTTAAGATTAAAAAAAAAGTGGATAGAAAAATGGTTTCTGTACTTCTAATCACCCTGTTAGAATTCTCATGTTCTCCTCTGCAGTTTTGTTGTTTGTTTGGTTTTTTTGCATGTCCTTCAGCCCAGTAATACAAAAGTAACAATTTTATACAACTCACTGGGATAAATTTTACAGCTGCTATGCACCTCCTTTCTGTCTTTTTCCATACAGGTAGTCCTCGAGTTACGACCACAATTGAGCCCAAAGTTTGTTAAGTGAGACATTTGTTAAGTGAGCTGGCCTCATTTTGTGACTTTTCTTGCCACATTTGTTACGTGAATCATTGCATTTGTTGGTTAGTAACACAACTGTTAAGTGAATCTGGATTCCCCATTGACTTTGCTTGTCAGAAGATCATAAAAGGGGATCACATGACCCCAGGACTTTGCAACCGTCATAAGTATGAACCTGTTGCCAAGCATCTGAATTTTGATCAATTAACCATGGGGATGCTGCAACGGTCATAAGTGTGAAAAATTATCATAAGTCACTTTTTTCAGTGCCGTAACTTTGAACTGTCACTAAATGAACTGTTGTAAATTGAGGACTACCTGTAATTGGTGAGGTGGCTGGTTTGCAGGTTAACATACTAATCAATTTTACTTCCCATCATTTCTTTAGCCATAATCTTTCACAGACACTGGTAGGACTGCATTTTGCAATAGGTGGAAACAGTGCTAGTAGCACAAACTGCTCTATATTCACCAGCTAAGTTCACTATGAAATGTGTTTGAATTTTAGTAGCTCAGTTTGAGCTCTGAGCTTGGCAATTTGGTTGCAAGTGTTTCGTCACCATTCGAGGAGACACTGACAATGTCTCCTCAAACGGTGATGAAATGTTTGCCGCCAAATTCCCAAGCTCAGAGCTCAAACCAACAGCCTGTGTTCACTATTTTTGAGATCTGTACTATAAAGCAGTCACAAATACAACATACAATATGTCTTAGCAGTCTTGGTTCTGTTCAGATGAAAGGGATTGTACCTACGGTTAGTGCATGTTTGGTCTTGCATAGGGCTGCCCATTTTAGTTCAGTGGCACAGGAAACTGAATCTAGTATGCCATACAGTTTGGAAATGCTAGATCGCTCACCCAGTTTTTTAAAAAACAAAGTTTCAGGCAATGAAAAGTAGATGGCTGCAGCTGCTGCAGGACCAGTCACTTGTGAGTTACTTCATTGTCAATCTAACACTTGCTCAAGAGTTCTTCATTCTCAACCAAATCCATGGAATAAGTAATATTTTCTTGAAAATTAAAGACAGTTTCACATGAGTCCTTCGGGAGTAGGGCGATATATAAATCAAATAAACTCGAAACTCGATATGTATCATCTGACAACAGAGTTGGCCTTCATTGCTTTTGTCAACGTTGAATCCCAGTCATATTTTCCCACAAACTTTCACAACTTCAGCTACCTGTGTTCAGGAGAGGCTTCTAGGACAGGAAATTATCTGCAGGGCTGTTTACATTCAAAGCTGAGGAAATATCCAGAGTAGTGGAAACAGCTGTTTCTTCAGGAGCTGGTAGGTGAAATGCAATAAAATATAAACGTGTCATTCTTTTTCTTTCTCCAGCAACCCCTTCTGCTTGCTTGCTTTCAATATAGGATTATTGCCTCTTCCACAAATGGGCAAACTTGCCTTCTACTCTTTGTTCTGGGTTTATTTATGAGCATCTATGTGTAACTCCGGCTTCTTACTGTTACGTATGAGGTCAAACAAAACTAGCTGAAATGTGCAACAGTCCTGATTTGGCTCAGGTGCCTTTGCAGCAAATAATTTACTGAAATATTTGAAGAGCACTTGGGTAGAGAAAACTGCATTTTAGGGTGTTCAAGCCAAACTAGGGATTCCCATGGAAGAGTGAACAAGACCATATTTTGTGTGAGGGGAGAGAAGCTAGGGATCTGTGCATTCTTACTGAATTATAACTCCCATAATACTTTGGGGAAAACACTCCAGGGAAATATAAAGCCAATAAAATTGACTAGGTTGGCTTTCTTCACATGCAGAGCTTAATTATTTTTTGAAACTAGGAATCAAGTACCAATAAATACAATTACCAAGGCTGACTACCTTACCTTTCTCATTTGCAAGCTGGGCCTTCTTTCTGGCAGCCATCTTATCTAAGAATTCAAGGACAGTGGTAACATATGAAACTCTTAATTTTTAAAATTAATTTTATTTCCTGGGCAAAAAAGGCCCAGGAATATCCTGAGAAAAGGATATACAGTATATACAATTTTGAAGAAAGAAAAGGGCCATGGATTTCACTATCCCATAGATTTAATTCCACTTTCTGACCTCTACTTTGTGTCATTTTAGTTGTCTTTTCTTCATAGTGAGAACTAGATTTGAAAATTACATTGATGCACAGAAAGCATTGTGATATATTGTCTGCTTATTATAAAGTAACATTCTGTAGTACATTTCTTATATGAGCAAAAATGAAATGTGGCAGAACCACAAGGCTGAGTAATTTTAACTATAGATCCTCACCTAAATGCCATGTTTCCTTTCCACGATCTTTCCATTAATGAAACAGCAATTATTTGTTCTCCATTTTAACATCTTAATTCATTACTCTTTCTATACCTAAGCCTAAATACATAATTTGGTTTCTTTCCAGTTTCCCCCCCCTCCCCCACTTTCTGTGTTGAATCTCGGGCCTACTTAAAGAACCATGAACAATAATTGTACAGCCAATATAAGAAAGACAAGGTGATGGGAAATTTAAGTGGATCAGATCTTTCCAGAAGGGTTGGGGGTGGGGGGAGTTCAAATCCATGATAATGGCAATTCAGCTAAAATTATCAGATTTATATCCCACGTTTATTTTGTACAATTCAAAGCAGCATACACGATTCTCTGACCTTCTATTTTCCCTACAACAGTCCTATGAGGTGGTTTGGGCTGAGAGAGTGACTGGCTCAAAGTCACCCCACTGGCTTTTATGCCTAAGGAAGGACTAGTATTCACAGCAACCTGGTTTCTAGACCAACACCTTCACCACTGCACCAATTTGGTTATTATTATATTGTTATATATAGTCCTAAAAGAGGTCAGTAGAGCATAGATATCAAGCATGGTAAAGGAGTCTTTTTAGGGGGGAAAGACTTTTTTTTTAAAATAGATGTTTGTCAAAACAAGGATTACCAAAATGGACACAAATTTATGGGGGGGGGGTGAGTGGGAGGAAAAGGAGGAGGAGGATCATGCAAGAAAGTAACAGTTTCTGAAAATAATTTTTCAAAAGCTTATTGCTAATAACATCAAGACTAACAGTAAACATTACTTCAATGCATTAAAAGAAAGATGTTGAACAGCAATTTGTGATTGAAGTTATATTTTTCAGGAAGGCAAATAGTTCTCACAGGAGATAACAATGAGCCTTGGTGGCAAAGTGAATGCAGGCTGACGGCCCACAGTCTGGAGTTCTATCTTGATATGCTCAAGATCTTCCATCCTTTCACGGTTGGTAAAATGAGGACCCAGATTGTTGGGGGCAATATGCAGACATCGTAATCTGCCTGGAGAGTGCTGTAAAGCACTATGGGGTGATATATAAACATCCCATGCTCTGTTTTAACAACTTTCACAGTCGCTTAATGAACAAAATAGGGAGAGGAGAAATTGTGGTTGCTAAGTGAGGCAATCACAATGCCTTTCTTAACAACCAGTACCACCTATGACCATAATGGGCAGGCTCCATTACAGTCATAAGTCGAGGACTACTTGCATATAGCTACCCATCTCACAAACGTGACTTTGGGTGGCATAAACCACCAAAACAGCTAAAAACTCCCTAGCAATCTAAAATCAGTTATTATTATTTATTATTATTATTATATTATATTTATATACCGCTCTACTCCCGGGGGACTCAGGGCGGTGTACAGACAAATGATAAAATACATATAATACAAATATTTTAAAGAATTGATTAAAATACAATTAAATAATTTGGTCTTAAACCTAAAATTAAAACTCTAAATTTATGAGATTAAGATTTAAAAATATAAGAGCAATTTTAGAAGAGGTTAGTCCAGGCCAGCCTGCTGGAATAGAAACGTCTTGAGGGCACGGCGGAAAGCGCGGAGATCTGGGATTGTCCGTATCTCCGGGGGGGAGCTTGTTCCACATGGTGGGTGCCCCCACAGAGAAGGCTCTCCCCCTGGGGGCCGTCAGTCGACACTGTTTGACCGACGGCACCCTGAGAAGCCCCTCTCTATGGGAGCGTACTGGTCGGTGAGAGGGTACTGGTGGCAGAAGGCAGTCTCGAAGATAGCCCGGTCCTAAGCCATGGAGCGTTCTAAAGGTGGTAACCAAAACCTTATTTCAGTTACAACTGAAATAAATAGATAAAACCCTAGAAAGCGAGAGAACAAACCACACTCAATCTCATTCAGCTACCTGGGATCCCCAAGGCTGGTGGAATAAAGGGGTGGAGTTTAAGGGACTTCTGGAAGGCTAACAGAGATGGGATGATGTTCCAGGAGATGGGGCCACAGCAGAAAAGGCCTTGGCCCTGCCAGATGGAGCTGTTTTGGAGTGGGAACCCACCGCATATTCCTCCTGCCTTACAGTGGTGCATTTTGGTCCATCTGAAGCTTCCAGAATACTCTTCAAGAGTACCCCCAGGTAGGACCCATTTCAGTAATCCAAACAGGATGTGACAAAGGCATAAGTGACTGTGAGCAAATCCTCCCAATCCAGGAACAGGTGCAATTGGCACATCACACAAAACTTTACAAAGAGCCTTCTGGCCACAGTGCAGCCTGCTATTTGAAGAAGAGCCATGAGTCCAACACGACCCCCAATTTAGGCACAAGGTCTGTATGGACAGTGCAACTTTCTCTAGAACAAAAGATTAAAGGTCCCTGGAACCTGGAGGTCCTACGACTCCAAAACATTTGGTCTTACACGATTGAGTCAAAGCCTGTTTTTCCCCATCCAGATCCCAAAGCACCAAGACAGGAGCCCCATGGCATCACTCGGACAGCCATTGCATCACACATGACATAACACTCTGCAGCATCACTCCACGACATCACTCAGCCCAGGTATACATAGCTGGATATCATCAGCATACTAATGACACTTCAATCCAACCAACAGATGACTATGGCTTCATATAACTGTTAAACAGGAAATGAGAGAGCACTGAACCCCATGGCAAAACCAGCTGGGTGGCCTTGGGTCATTCACTCTCTCTCAGCTCTAGGAAGAAGGTAAGGGCAAACCATTTCTGAAAGACATTGCCAAGAAAACTGCTGGGACCAGTAGTTTATAATCCGGTGATTATTGCATGAACTACATCACAGCTTTTCTGTTCTATCCTCCAAACTGGTCAAAGCCATTTTCTGCTGCTTTTAGACAAAAATGTTGCAAAATTTGTGTGATAGTAGTGGAAAAAGAAATGCAGGTAGTCCTCAACTTACAATCATTCATTTAGTGATCAAAGTTACAACAGCACTGAAAAAAAGTGGCTTATGACCATTTTTCACACAACCATTGCAGCATCCCCATGTCATGTGATCAAAATTTGGACCCTCGGCAATGGATTTGTATTTATGACAGCTGCAGTGTCCTGGGGTAATTTTTTGTGACCTTCTGACAAGCAAAGTCATTGGGGAAGCCAGATTCACTTAACAACCATGTTACTAAGTTAACTGCAGTGACTCACTTAACAACTGTGGCAAGAAAAGTTGCAGAATGGGGCAAAA
The DNA here is from genome assembly GCA_012654045.1 of Ptyas mucosa. NCBI lineage: Eukaryota > Metazoa > Chordata > Lepidosauria > Squamata > Colubridae > Ptyas > Ptyas mucosa. The sequence continues at coordinate 4,113,767 of WNWU01000012.1, read as the reverse complement.
CTCGACTGTCTTGCTTAGCAACATAAATTTTGGGCTCAATTGTGGTCATACATCAAGGACTATCTGTAACATCTAAGCTACCTCTGTAAACTGGCCAATTGACTGCTTGTCAGTTACAATTTAATTTTTATCTTGAATGTCTTGGAGTGGTTTTAGGTTGCTATGCATGGGAATAATTACCTATAAAGCATTCCTTAATCCTTTAATGACATTACTGCAATTGTCGGTATTATTTTATTGTTTAGTATTGATAAGTATTTAATTTGTCTGGTCTCTGGTTATAATAAAGTACCTTTTTCTACATTACAGTAAAACTGTTATTGGATTATATTGGGTTTCTACTTATAGTTTAACAACATTTTACAATTTTTATATTGAAAGGTATTTAATTTATTCAATTCTTTCTGATCCAATGGATAGACTTTCAAAAAGCATTTGGAAATATGTCTCATTAGAGCTTCTTGAGGAATTTGTGTAGATTGATATTGAGGATACACCAGGAGACAAATGTTGCAGCTTCATAATCAGGATTGTAAGATTATTGCAATTCCAGGACACCTTTCCTAGCCTGTTATGTCAGTTCTAAAGAGCTTGAAACATTAATTCATATACAGTAGCCATAAAAAATACAAAATCTATATTGGGATTCATTTATTTGTTTCTATAAATCTAGAATGCAATTACATTTAGACTACTGTCGAAGTTCTGATAAATACATCACCAAAAAAGTTTTCAAGAGCTGGAGCTATTTCTATAGGGAAAAAAAATTATCTTTTGGCTTTTCAACACTAGTAATAGTAAAGAAATAATAGAGTTGTATAAAATTATGTGGAGAAACTAGGCAATGGGTCTCCTATATTTATAATACTATTCAGCTCATAAAAGTTATTGTCTGGAAGTTCCCATCTGAGGGGTGAGAACCCTTAATGGGCCTTCACTGTCCTCTGGTTGACCATTCTGGGAAACACCAGGTTGAACTAACAGGCCCTTCATCTGGTCTACTATGATACTTTTTGTCACAGACTTTGGCCGCAGCCAGAAGGAACATGGAATAATGTTAGCAATAGCATTGAAAACTGTCCTTCTACATACGCGTCTGAGAATGAATGAACCAGAGGCCACCAGTGAGGGAGATGCCAATGATGAATGCTGAAAAGGCTATGCCAAAGACAGCTGGGAGCTCCAGAACTGGGGGAGGAGTAGCTGCAGAAAAGTTGGAAATACATGGAATTGAGAAGTCTTGTTCCCTTTGCCCAATAAAACCAGTTGCAAAATATGAAACAAGTCCCAAAAATTAAAGATTTGCAAAGAAAAAAAACCCCCTAAAATCCAGGTTCCATTCATTTTAGTTCATTCCTTGAAACAAAGAGGAAGATTGTTCTAACTCTTGCAAAAGAATCTTCTTATTTCAAACTCATTAGATCAAAACTGGGCAGATTTCAGAATTGTGGGAGGTATGTTATTTTGGGAAACCTGGCAAATAACGCATATACTTTGAATTTAAAGAATTATAAGCCAGCTAATATTTTCAAGTATGATTATTAAGGGTATACAAAACCTATTTGTGTATGTTCTGGAGAATTTTGGAATATCTGATTCTTCCTCTGCACACTATTCCAGACATTTTAGAATGGCAACAAACCAGGCATGCAATTCAATCAGTGAAACAGCTACTTTTATTATCAAGCTATTTACAAATTAAATAGATGTCTTAAGTTGTTTGGAGCTGCCAGAAGTGGCAGTTCTTTATAGTGAATTTATATTTCAAAATTCTCTTTATTTTACTATTGCTCCTGTTATTTTTGCGATCCTGCTTTTTCTTAAATATTACGATCCCTGGTGGCACAGTGGTTAGAATGCAGTATTGCAGGCTAACTGTGCCCACAGCCAGGAGTTCGATCCTGACCAGCTCAAGGTTGACTCAGCCTTCCATCCTTCTGAGGTTAGTAAAATGAGGACCCAGATTGGTGGGAGCAATTTGCTGACTCTGAAAACAGCTCAGAGGGTGCTGTAAAACACTATGTAGCAGTATAAATCTATTGCTATGGTATTTCCTTCACTGCTTATCTCTAAGTTCTTCCTTTCATTTTCTCCCTCATTAAAAGATCTTATTTTGTTTGTATTTATTTCCTTCCGCCTTGTGTGGAGAGTTATTTTAACTTTCAGATAGCTAGATAGGTTTTAAATAATTCCCTTCCTCCTCCCTGCCCTGGGTAACTCCTTGTAACATTAAAGAGTTGACTTATAGATAACATTGTAGAGACAAAGAGCTGCCAGCTGCTTTATCTTCTGTTGTTCTCTGCTCTCTTCTTTCCTTCTCTCTGGGATCTTAAGTTCATAACTCCCCCTCCCTCTCACTGCCTCTTCCCCTGGAATCCCAACTATCAAATGTCTCTTCGGAAGTCTTTGAGGTGTCCTTTGAACTCCACTGTTTTCTGTCACCTAGATGTATCATAACTTCTCCTGTGATGGACAGTACTTCCATGTTCTTGTCAGTCTTTGTCTTTCACCTCTCCCCTAAACAGCAGCTAAATTTCTAATAACAATCTCTTTTGGACTCCCTGCCTCTTCTTATGTGTGTGATTCATACAACTCAGGTCAACATGACAAGAACAAATTTGATAACTTTGGACATTCTGTCACAGGAAATACCCAGAGTGAGATCAGGAGGAGATACAGTACAGTCTGCTCCTGAATCAGTAAGTTTCGCACATCCCTAATGAGAAGTAACTGGAATCATATTGTTAAACAAGTGGAAGCTTTCTTTTTTCTTTTCTTTTTTTGGAGGGGCATTACTATGGAATAGAGCCATATATATACCTTGAAGAACTAGAAAAACATTGTAGAAGGATTCATTGATCTGGCCATATTTGAGCCTTTCCATATCCGCCACCCCTCCTCCCCTTGCTTCTTTTGCTATATTCACAAGACATTTGCTTTCACTTTGTGCCCAACCCATACCTCGGGCTGTTTAAAGCCATCTTTAAATGTTCTGATGTTAAAATACTGTTTTGACCTGTGAGCAGCAAAAATACCATGGTAATCATGGGTACAGTGAGTTTGTGTTTGGTTGTCCTTCTTATTGATAGACCTATCAGGTGGACCACAGGAAGGTAGGATCAATCTGGTGTCTTTTCTTTATTAATTCTTAATCCTCAGATCAGAGACCTGAATCTGCCTGAATTGTACTTGCTCAGCAGTGATGGGGAGCTGCAAGATGAAATGTACGAGAGAGATTGTTCTCTTTCTCTACTGCTTCACAGCACAGCCCCTAACCGTGCATGGTACAATAGCAGAACAAACAACAGCTATAAGTCTGTTATAAGTCTAACACACAGAGTTGTGTTAGAATCAGCTTGCATAACTGACTTTCTACATCTGTTCGTAGTTTGCTTGATCTAAGTCTGAGGACTGGCTAGTAGAACCAACAGATAAACAGTCCCTCATCCCAATCACCTTGCTTGGGCAGCTGATCTCCACTCTGGGAGAGGCAGCAAATGAAAGAGAATCAAGCTCCAGCACATAGTTAAACCTGCAGTACAGCCATTTGTCAAAATAATTGCCAGTTGTGGTTGTAATGCGATTGGCAAATGCTTTCCTTATCAGCTGGTGACACTGAGAAAAGTGTGAGAAAAGTGGCCTTCTTTGTGTGGGAAATGACATTGTCCTCTGGCTGCAAGCCATGGTTAAATGCAATGGGGAAGAGCAAGGTTCCCCATTGTATTTAACCTGTGCTGGTTCACAGATGGGAGTAGAGCACTTGAACTGAGCTACGGAAAAAGCCCTGGGACCTCTTCTAGGCGAGAGAATGGAATTTGGATTCAGAACTGACTCTATTCTCCATATCCCAGGATACATGCTTAAAGAAGTAAGACATCCGAGCACATACTCACTCAGAACTTGTTGTGCCTTCTGCAACTTCCTGGCATTCTTTGATTCTCCTTGCTGGTTAGCCAGGGATTTATCTATGGCAAAGAATGTAAGAGTCAAGGAGGGAGAGGCTGACAAAAACAAAAATCTGGAAATGTCTTCCATAAAATACGTGCATATTTTTGAGTTACACTGGACCACCCAATCACTGCTATGTGTTGCCTATAACTAGATGTGAGGAGATGCACAAAAAAAGTGTCATATATCTCTGGATTTTCATTCATTTCCTGGAATGGGGTGGTGCAGGCTGTCTTCCCCAAATGCAGGCATTGAAATCTCTCTGGAGTGAGGGATGCCATTCTCCCGAGCCAACAGCCAAGCACCTACCTGGCTTCAGACTAGGAGAAGCTGGTCTGAGTGGAGTTTCCATGGTCACCATGATGGGTTTTGTGATGGTACGCTGGAAGTCCCTGCTGGCTGGCTCTTCTCTCCTGCAGGCTTTGTTCTCAAACTGGCACTGAAACAAAAATCTGTCTCAAAGAGTATCTCTTTGCAAGGGGGAAAAAGTCTGAACCAAATGCCACTATCTTTTTCAATAAGATCATGCATCTAATTTCCCAAATAATTCCCAATTGAGCAATTAGCGGGTAGCCTGACCTAATGCAAGATATCTTCTTATGTCAGGGCAGCATCAGAGACAGAAAGTGAGTATTTGCACAGAGCTCCTGGGCAACTGTTAAAAGCTCATTTCCCTGCTCTAAAAAGCTATAGAGACCTTGGGGATTGAACTGCTAGTTTTGCTGGAGTCATGAGGTTCCCTGTTGCAGAGTGTCAGGCGGCAATGTAAGAAATGAATGGAGTGATTGGAGTGAGGCTGCAGCACAAAACTTAGTCGTTGGCGTTGGTGGTATCTTGGGCGCGATGCCTGGTCCTGAACTGCCTGTTGAGGTGCTAACAGGTTGACGTGGGAATCAGCTGCACAGCCGTGCTGGATAAGCAGGTATGAAGATATCACTGAAGAATCCGAAGAGTCAGAGATGAAGCATTGTTGGATGGTGAAGCCAAGACAGAAGTAAAATGTGACCAAAGATGCCTGGAGGAGGGAAAAAAAAAACACCCCACCATACAGTTAGCAAACCCAAATGCTTGATCTTGAAAGTATGGAGTAAGGAACAGAGAAAGCATCACGGGGCTCTGCCTGCGGGGGCTGGAGCCGAAATATATACAATCATATGGATTTTTCTTAATGGTTATCATAAATATGCTTGTAGTTGCTTTTCTAAAAAAACTCTCCCAAAAATGCTGACTGGCCATACTATTTCCTTGTAAAAACTGGGCAATCCCAATAACCATATTTGGCAAAATGAATGCCCATTTACTGAAGGCTTCCCAATAGAGGAAATCCAACCTGAAAACTCACTTTTTCTTCCATAACTGCTACCAAAAAAAAAGAAAGAAGAGAATATTCACTCGAGTGACCAATCCTTGAAGGAGCCTAGAAGTAGCTTCTAATTAACATAGTCTTTGAGGATCTTCTTTCCCAAGTTTTGGGGAAAAGAGCAAAAGGTTCCAAAGCTGATACCCTCCAGATATGTAGGATTTTGAAACCCATCGTCTCAAGTAGTATCTAAATTGGTACTTTAAAAGAAGTAAGCAGATTCTGGCCTAGTTAAGGTGAGAAATGCTGGGAGTCCTGGCCACAACCCCTGAAAGAATGCAACTTGGAAAATGTGAAGTGGCCTTGCACTATTTAAGGGACAAGAAATTTGAATTTTTGCACCAGAAGTCATTTTTTTTCAAACTGAATATCAGTATTACTTCCACAAAGACCCGGCTGTTGGCAGAGACGATACAGAATCCTGATTGTTTGACAAAAGCCTCAGAATTGGACACGTCTAGGCTGAGCTGGACATGATGAAAAGGACGGTCCTGTAACTTTTTGTCTTCTGAGGAAAATGCCTGGGTTGAAGTAGAAAAGACAAGGGAAACTTTAGGAAAGAAAGGTTTATATTTGGCACAAGAGTTTAATTGTAAGAATCAGAGACCAACTGCATAATTTTTGCCCACATAAAGTCTGAACCTCAACATGCTTTATGAGGCTTTTCTTCTAAATCTCAGATAAGTAATACACTGAAGCACCAGTCCGTTTGCTATCTGTTTGTGCCATTGGCATACCAACAGTTAGGGTAAGCCATAGCTCATCTGAGAAGACCAATAAAGCCTGAAAGGGAAATGAAATGCTATAACTTTTTCCAAAGCAAGTTCAGTAGTGGGCTACTAGCAGTGTCTCCTCCCTCCCTCCCTCCTCCCTTCCTCCCTCTCTCTGGCATGCTGTGGCCCGGTGCCGGTCCATGGACCAGGGGATGAGGGACCCCTGAATTAAAAGACTCTTGGGTGACAAACCTGGGAGAAACCTTGGCTATTCTGTTCTGTTCTGTTCTGTTCTGTTCTGTTCTGTTCTGTTCTGTTCTGTTCTGTTCTGTTCT
>WNWU01000012.1:4049274-4107401 GCA_012654045.1 Ptyas mucosa | reverse complement strand
CTGTTCTGTTCTGTTCTGTTCTGTTCTGTTCTGTTCTGTTCTGTTCTATTCTATTCTATTTATTTATTTATTTATTTATTTATTTATTTAATGTGTTTGCTGCTCATCTTGCTGCAAGGCTTACTACATATAAAAGCAATAAAAACCATAAAAAATAAATATTTCTAATAATTAAAATACAAACTATAGTTAAAAGAAGAGGAGGGAAGGGGTAGGGTGGATGGGGGTGGATGGAGATGGGATCTTCTATTGGTCCATCAACCACCTCCTAGAGGTGGGTTTCAGCAAGTTCTGACCAGTTCTGGAGAACCGGTAGTAAAAATTCTGACTGGCCCAGCCCCCATCTATTCTCTGCCTCCCAAGTCCCAGCTGATAAGGAGGAAATGGAGATTTTGCAGTAACCTTCCCCTGGAGCGGGGTGGGAATGGAGATTTTACAGTATCCTTCCCCTGCCATGCCCACCATGCCATGCCATGCCCACCAAGCCACACCCACAGAACCAGTAGTAAAAAAATTTGAAACCCACCATTGCCATCTCCATATACTTAACTGCTATTGTCAAGCAGGGCAAGGAGAATTGTTGGAAGAGAAAATCACCAAGCATGCAAGCTAAGGCTTAAAAGATTTCATGTGAAGTGTCCTTTAGCAACCAGGCCAGAAAAGTACTGAAGTGTACGCTAAGATTACCTCTAAAAATTAATGTATTCTGTAAGAACCCCTTTGTGCCTGGTGGTATAGTGGCTTTGTTTCAACAAAGACCTGACACTTTATCTGTAAAGTAGCTGTTTACTCTTTCTACTCAGCCATTCCTACCAACAAATGTTTGGTTGGCCAGTTGCATCACTCTTTGAAGTAGCTTCCTATGTTCATGCAATGCAATCTCTTACAAATGGTGTTCTTGGTGGCAGCTGAAGGTCTGCCCATCCACCCTTCCACATGAAATCATATTCTAGGACAGAGGTCTCAAACCTTGGCAACTTTAAGCCTGGATGTTCTGCCCCAACTGTGGACCCCAAAGAACGCAGCACACACAGTCTGTACAAACCTTAGTTTACTGAATTAAATCAGTCTTTTTCAAATAAAGGCTGTTAATTAACTTTCTTAACAGCCTACAAGAATCCAAAGAATAAATAATCGTAATCTTACTATGGTTGGCAGAAAGCCCAGAAACAATTTGCAGGAAACTGATAAGAGAATTAAGATCAGGACGTGAAGGAAAGTGAACGAAGTTGTTCCCTGCAAATTGCCTAACCCTAACCCTTCCTTAAATAGGCTAAGGGAGTGGCCAATTAGCCCCAAGCCTTACTCTCGAGGAGACCTCCTCCTGAGGAACCACTCCTGCTTTTTGGCAGCTCTGCACGCTCGTGCATCAAGAAGAGGCTCCTCCTCTTCTTCCTCTTCACTTATGGGAGCTTCTGGAGGTTCTGAAGGCCCTGGCTGAATCCCCGCCTCTGGCACCACATCTTCTCCAGCCTCCTCACTGTCTGACTCGAGTGCCAGCTGCACAAGCTGCTGGCGCAGCACCACACCAGCCTCCTCGCTGTCGGAATCAGCTACTAGCTGCACAGGCCGCTGACTGGCCACAACACTGGAGAGCTGGCTGGGGGAATTCTGACAGTTTAAGTCCTCCAGGCTTAAAGTTGCCAAGTTTGGAGACACTGTTTTAGGAGAACTATTCTCTCTCCAAGCCTGGAACTATCTCAGCTAGTTTACTTACTTTCTTTATATTCTCCTTTTCATGCCCGGGCTTTTGGATTCCATAGCAGAAGTCAGATTCAACTTTCTCTGTTTCAGCGGCAGGCAAGGTAGAGAGAACAAGACTGTCTTCTTCCTTCCGCTTGTTTCTCCAGCCTACGGTGACAGCCTCTGGAAACTGCTGTCTCTCAACTGCAAGTCTGGAGAGAAGCAAGAACATGGGCTCAAAGAGTTCATGATTCTCCAGAGGAGCAGCAGATATGGCCCCTGCAAAGAGAGAGAGAGAGAGAGAAAAAAACGTGTGGGATACAGACAGCAGCTTCTTATTAGTAGGTGAACTTTTTCATGTATTGCTGAAGTCATAGAGGTTTGCGTTTCAGATTCTCTCCTCTATAGATTCAGTACGTTCAGTGGGACAAAGAGGTGGAATGATCTCTATACAGTAAAATCAGGCGGTCATTTAAGTTGTGAGTGCCATGAAATATTTTATACACTCAGCAAAAAATGTAGAGGCACATTCAGGGGTGAGCTGTCTATACATAGTGCCAGGACAATTAAATTAATATAATGTGTCATGTTACCCTCACTGCACCTTCACTGCAGTATGTAATTTATCTGCAAACTCTTTTATGTGGCATACTAGCAGCGCCCTCTAGAGAGTCATGGCTCCAATACCATTAACCTGAAGATTAAATTTAAAAAAAACCCCTCCTTTCTTTTTTTAATCTAAACTAAGTACGGTACTGATGGGTTTAATAACTAGGCAATCTGCATTAGAAAATTAATTTTAATCACAATTGTTCCAAACAGCAATCTCTTTCCACCAAAGGGATGCCTGGCTTTAAATCCCCCAAAATACCGTATTTTCCGGCATATAAGACGACTGGGAGTATAAGATGACCCCCAATATTTCCTGTCAAAATATAGGGTTTGGGCTATACTCACTGTATAATACTATCCCTCTTCCAACGCACACCAAATAAAAATTTAAAAACATCAACTGGCTCACCCACAATGTAAAAGCAGCTGTGCTAGATCCAAATTGGCCCCTACAACAAGCAGGAACCTCACACAGCCCCAAAAAGCCCAAAAAAACAACTTTCACACTTTACACACACACAACACAACACAACACAACACAACACAACACAACTGGCTCATCCACAATGTAAAAGCAGCTGTGCTAGACCCAAATTGGCCCCTGCAACAAGCAAGAACCTCACACAGCCACAAAAAGCCCCAAAAAACAACTTTCACACTTTACACACACACAACACAACACAACTGGCTCACCCACAATGTAAAAGCAGCTGTGCTAGACCCAAAATGGCCCCTGCAACAAGCAGGAACCTCACACAGCCACAAAAAGCCCCCCAAAAAAACAACTTTCACACTTTACAAACACAAAATTCCACATACAGCGTTGTGAGATTTTGTGTGTTTGTGTAGTTAGAGTGAGAAACACTACAGAAACACACTAAATCTTAGAAAGCTGCACAAATATTATTTTATTTTATTTTATTTTTATTTTTATATGAAAGCTAAATTTAAAACTTCCTAAAGCTCCCAGAGGGGGAAAAAAACTTACCCAATAGAACAGGGGTCTCCAAGCTTGGCAACTTTAAGACTTGTAGACTTCAACTCCCAGAATTCCTCAGCCAGCTTTGCTTTGCTGGCTGAGGAATTCTGGGAGTTGAAGTCCACAACTCCCTGCCTGCTTGGTTGCTCAGCTGGGATCGCCAGAGCCATTTCTAAGGGAAAAACTTTTTTCCTTTTACTCTGACGATCCAAGCCAAGTTGCCTGATTAGCAAGCAACTCGGCTAAGATCGCCAGAGCCATTTAAGGCTCGTCAGAGCCTTTCAGGCTGGTCCACCTGGTTATAGGAGAAGGACACCCGGCGTATAAGATGACCCACCGACTTTTGAGAAGATTTTCATGTGTTAAAAAGTCGTCTTATACGCCGGAAAATACGGTATAACTGACTGGATTTGGACCCATCCAGCCAGTTAAACTAATACACTTTTCCAATGGATCTTCCAGCAAAGATTCCTGCACATGATATGAAAAGCAAATCACAATCAACTAGTTAAGTTAGTTGGATGGGCTTTTTAAATTTTTATGCAAATCTGAGTTGTAACAATTGTTTTCCTTACTTTTTCTCTCTTTCTACTATTCCCAAAGAAACTCCTTTATAAAGCATGGATATTCATCTGCATAATTTTTAAAAAATAATTTCTCACTAATTCCTCCATTTGATTAGATGTTAAGCCTGCTCCACGTGCTCTTAAATATTTTACAAATTTGTAAATCAGTATATTGGTGGCCCTTTGAGTATTGGAAAAGTAAATATAAAACTGCAACGTTAGGCATTTGCAGAGATTGGCTGAGAACAACCATCCTTGCGTTGAAGCTCTCTTGAGTAGCTGGCCAGCCTAGGATGCGTCAGAAGGTTCATTCATATACCGTATTTTTTGGAGTATAAGACACACCTTTCCCCCCCCAAAAGGGGTGAAAATTTAGGTGCGTCTTATACACCGAACGTAGCCCTGCCCACCCACTGCCCCCCACCCTTTGGCCTCTGCCTCGCAACAGTTACCTCCTTGCAAGCAAACAGCAAGAAAAAACAGCTTCTTTCAGCTTCAGCACAGCCTAATTAGCACAAGTTGATTGGATCGGCCTCCTGACTCTCAGCTGTTTTGCGCAGGGCTCTGCTGCTTGCTGCAAAGAGGTAAATTGCTAGAGCAGATTTCCCCCCCCCCCTTTGCTAATCAAGCTATGCTGAAAACAAAACTGAAAGTAAAGCAGGCTGTTTGCTGTTTGTTGCAAGGAGGCAAAATTGGTCAGAGACAGAGGGAGATTTCTTTTTCTTCGTTTCCTCACCCAAAAAGGTAGGTGCGTCTTGTACTCCGGTGCATCTTATACTCTGAAAAATACGGCAATTGTTTTTTCAAATTGTTAAAATTATTATTTTATGTAATAATTTAATAGATTAATATTAAATAAAACCTGAGCCTTATGATCACAATTTTTGAGCTCATTGACAATCTGTGATACACAGCTTTAAAATATTTTTTTAACAAGTTTTCCTAGGCTGTTGGTTTGAGCTCCGAGCTTGGCAATTAGGTTGCAAATGTTTCATCACCATTTAAGGAGACCTTGTCAGTGCGATTTGAAATGTGCTTGCATTTTATGAGATGCAAATTAGTCTGAAGTAAGTTCTCTGCCTTGACTTGTATATTTTAAAATGCAGGGAAAAGGTCAAATAATAATTTCCATCATTTCACACAGATGACAGTTGGCTTCAAGTTCAACCTCAGTCTCCTTGGTCTTAGTTTAATCCCTGCTCCATGCTGGGTATGGATATAGTGTGGCCTATCAGAAGAGGTTCAGCTATATCAAAAAATCTGAATAGACTATTAGTCATAGTCAATAATTTAAAAATATTTATGATGGGAAGATATGACGCTTCAAAAATCCAAAAAAATGTAGAATTTGGCTGAGGGTGTTACATTCAAGTCAGTCTTGACTCCTGATTGCTAAAGTACATAAAAGATCTCCCTCTACCTCTTTCTGGTCATCTCAGTGCCGTAAGATAGAGTAGCACCAATCTTTTTGCAGAAAGAATTAAAAACAGAATGCAGAAGGTATTGCAAGATGAATTTCCAGAAGAGAAGTATAACAATGCCCCTGTCCCTCATGACCACTGTATGTTTCCAAATTATTCGGTGAATGAGGGGTCGTTAGTGCTCTCTGACCTTGCTTGTTTTCTTGCAGAAGTTTCATTACCCAAACAAGGTAACATCAACAGTGCTAATAAGGAGTGCAATTTGCTGTACCACACTCCTTAGTAGCACTGATGGTGTTACCTAGTTTGGATAATGAAACGTCTGCAAGAAAACAGGCAAGCTCAGAGAGCACCAAGGGACCCCTCATTACAATCCTGAGCTTCAAATATTCCCCTTTATTGGTCTTTGGTGTGTACTTTTTCCACCTTTGAACAACTACCTACCCTTCAGTCCAACAATCAGAAGAAACCTGTTCACCCGCTCAGCTTCGGTATAAGAGGTGAATGCCGGTAGCTTCTGCTCTGCTGCATATTGTAAAGGATCTCTAGCATTAGCCAGCTCAGGAGACATCTGCTGAATCACCGTGAGAGGCTGCTTCTTTTCTGGGTTGCTGACGGTGACTTTGTGTGAAGCCTGGAATGAAAACAGTCCAGATGGATACGTTGAGAGCATTGAAGTCAAGAGCAACAGCCAACTCAAAGGGGAGGCAGACTGGGGAATCAAACAGAACAGTAGTGCTTAGAAAGGCTCCTAGGTAGAAAAGCAACTACTCCCTTTCACCAATAAGGAATAATGTGGAGTGACATCCAGCCAAAGAAATAGTGTTTGATGCCAGGGAGAACAATGGTACAAACTAGCATACAGAAAAAGGTAGGTGAGACTGCCTAATTCTGCAAATATCTGTATTTACATTTGCAGATGAGGAGACAGGTATCTACCAATAGCATTTTTTGCTGAAAAGAGAACACCAAGAAGCCCAAAGTGTGCCGTGGCAGATCCTGCCCGTACCAGTACATGCAGCTGTCCAGTGAAACAGTGGACACGAACCATCCATTGGGCAGTTCCTTCACTCTTCAGGATTAAGAGGAGCCCCTGGTGTGGAGATCTTCCAACCGCATGAAGCTCAACAGTCAGATGGACCAGCCTGGGCCTAGAAGAGAGCAGACTGCCATCTCCACTTTTAGTATCAGACTATCAAGCTAAAAATTATGGAATCAGATCTGTGCTTCCACGAATTGTTAGGATTCCTTGAATATCACACCCACCCACCCACCCACCCACACACACACACAGTTTCAACAACATCCAAAGTGAATTATATTTGCAAGCCAATGTTTGTTATTTTTAATTTCATTTTGATGCAGTTTATCCTAGGCTTGTTTTTTGCATCCTTTCCCATTTCCTACCCATCTCCAAAGAACAATGTCAGTTTTCCATAACAGTCCAGCCTATTCTAAATATAAACAGCTTTGCTGTGTTATTTCCAGCCACCCATCAATGTTAGACCCTCTGGGCAAGGTGCGAGCGCATACCTGGGGGCCACACCTTTGGAAAGGATAATGTGAACTTCAAGATCTTGAGGAGGGTCAGGATTCTGGCAAATTCTCAGGGGCTGCAGCTGGCGTTCAGAAGCAAAGTGTTTAGGCGTTAGGAAATTCCTACGCAATTTGCAAGTTGCCTGGGCAGTCCCACCTATTGAGGGACGAAGCAAGAAGAGAATTAAGAATGTATATAACTGCTGAGATAGGATCTTACTAAGGAAACAAAACTTTGGCTGTTTCCCCCAATTTAACATCAAAGACCCTTTCAGTCCAATTCCACTCTTTTGGTTGGCAATGGGTTTTCACTTGACATTGTTGCATTCACGTGGTCCTTGTCTTTATTTCATTCAACCTCTATGCCTGATAGGATCCCCCTAAACACGAACCAAATTGTAACCTGTATATTTTTAGCATAATTATTCATTTAATAATCATTTAACTTAATAACAAATTATTCCTTTAACACAATTATGGATTCATGCTTGCATCTGATTCAGGTTAGAAGCCTGGTTTTCCTCCTTCCTGAAGCCCTTCTTTTTAGGTCTAAACTCAAAGGCTCCTTTCTATACAAACACAACATACTCACACCCATTTCACTGCTACTCTATTACGCTGCTAAACCCCACAACTTCTACCGCCTGCATTAAGGCCCTCCAGAGTACATCCCATCCTCCTATAGAAAGAGCAGGTCATTCTGAAGCCAGGTCTGCTTCCGTGTGGCCCATACCAGATCCCAGGCGTGTGTAGATTGTATTGACGCCACGATACTCAGCCAATGAAGTGACCCCTCCATGTTTCCTACGTGCCCACTTAAGCAGGCCTCTCGCAGTATTTGGGAAGTCGGTCTCTGCAGATGCCACCAGCTGAGTGGCTGAGATGCTAGAGCCCAGAGAGACCTGGAGACAAGGGAAAGATAAGGGGAAAGAATCTTGGCCTTAAATTAATTTGATTCCCCCAAGCATATCTCATTTTTTCTTTAATCTGGGAGACAGTGTCAAGAGTTACCCTCAGCCATAGATTTACAGGCCCACTCAACCCTAGGGTTACTAGATATCTGAACAGGCAAAGGAGAGTACGGACAATTGGAAAGGACAAATGGGGGCAAAAGGGGGACACACTCTTTAGTTTTTTTTGACATCTGTGACAAACAGTGAAAAATTGCAAAAGAAAAAGAAAGAAAAGTACCCAGGTCTACAAGTATATGAAATTACTTTTTCCAGCATCAGAAAGACTTCTGAGTTTTCAGTTGCAGGAATGTGCTAAAGCTGGTTGGGAGGCTCAAGAAGTATCTTGTAGATCAGGCATGTCCAGCCTGTGACCAACAGGCCCCTTGTGGCCCTGAACAGCTAGTGTTGTGACCCCACAAGATCATAATAACAAATATAAAAAAATAAAGGAAGTTAGTTATGTATATGCATTAACTATTTTATTTGCAGCCCAAGACAATTCCTCTTCACTTAATGTGGCTCAGGCAAACCAAAAGGTTGGACATCAGTGGTGGGTGGCTCCGGGTTCGGCCTAGTTTGGGCGAGCCGGTAGTGGTGATGATGTGATGTCAGCGAACTGGTTCTCTATGACTGTGAGCTGGGCCCTTCTGCCCGCCCCCGTGTTGTACCTACCTTTATTTCTCATTTTTTAGCCCAGCTGATAGGCATGGCAGAGTGGATTGCTGCGCCTCAGCTGAGCAGAAATCTAATGCACTTCAGCGTGCGTGCATGCGAAGCGAGCATGCATGCATGCAGCAATCACGCGCAAAGCGTGTGCGCAGAGAACCGGTGATAACATCAGTTGGAACCCATCACCGTTGGACATGCTGCTTGTAGATATTCAAAAAGCTGGACAATATTTGAATTTAACGCTATGCCTGCCTGCCAGATGGAAGATAGGAGGACAGGTCCTCCTTTTGCCATGTCTGAAAGTCCTATTGAAACCTCACTAACTCAATTCTCCCATCTATATGGTGGAACAATAATAAGTTATTGTACAAGATGATCCTGAGCTCAAACCAGTGGTGAAATGCAACCGGTTCTATCTGGCTCGGGCAAACTGGTAGCGTTGGCGGTGGGAAGCTCCACCCACCCACCCGGACATCATCACGTCCCGTTTTTGATTCTCTGCACATGCGTGGAGGTGGGCGCTCTCACATTTGTGAACCGGTAGTGAAGGTAAGTGGATTTCACCCCTGGCTCAGACAAATATAGATGATCGTGGATTTTATATGATTTAAAACACTATTAAAAATTGATTTGCTACCGATCTATCCTTCATGCTGAGATTTTGTTCATCATCTTTATTTGCTCAGAGTAAAGTCACCTCCTCTTCAGAGGTTCCAAATGTAATATTCTCCACCTTTGTCCTGTAGAATGTTCAGTCCAAATTCTGTTCTCACCTGGAAGGTCCAATTTTTCCCAGGAGAAGTTGACAACATCCATTGCACTGGCTGCTGGGAATGCAATACAAAGATGGGGGCCCTGCTCAGAAGATTTGGAGCCAACATAAGAGTTACCTGAAATGGGGTCAAACAGATAAAATCTCTTCGGCACAGATCTTCATTTTAGATTATGTTCTGTCTATGTATCTTTGTAAAATGGTTCTTTGAATATTTTCATCTGATAAACTTAAATTTTTATCTTGAATTTTGGCAGAAATGAAGCAAGATCTACAGAGACAGCCTAGAATTCTTGAGGATATCTGAAGTATGACAAATGTGATTAAGATTACATTAATAGCTTGCCTTGTGGAACAGTATCTGGCCAGAAGCAGTGGTGGGATTCAGCCAGTTTGCACCACTTCGGGAGAACCGGTTGTTAACTTTCTGAGCAATTTGGCAAACTGGTTGTTGGAAAAAATCATTAGGGCAGAGAACCGGTTGTTAAATTACCTGAATCCCACCACTGGCCAGAAGCCCTTACCCTGTTAGGTTTTTGTAAAGCTCTAAAGACCTGGTTTTCCTCCTGATATTTGGCCCTGGCAGTTAGGCGAGTTTTGTGGCGATGTTCTTTTCTTTTGGCAGTTACTGTTTAACCAGGGCACAATTTGTTGATACTGTTATGATTGTTTTAATCTTGGTATGCTGCCCAGAATCACAGCTGTGACATGGGGGGAGGGGGGGCATATAAATTATTTAACCAAACAAGCAAACAAATTTCAAAGCTGATCTATATTTGATGAGGTCTCCTTTTTTAAATTTCTTCATAGCATTGTAAGCAAATAATGTATAAGCTACCAAATCATTTTATCTATTAGGGTCGCCCTTCAAAAGTTTTACTGCATAAATTACCATTTGATGTGAGGAGAAGAATAATTCATTTTCCAGACTTGCAGGACTGTAATTGGGCATTTATTGAGCTTTCTATTTTAAGTTGGAATTCAGTTCCTAGAGATCTATTTGTCTGTTTATTAAATTTTAGGTACTGCCTATTTCACTCTCGGAGTAACTCTGGGAGGTGTGCAGTTTAAAAGCACAAGAGTATAAAAACTATATAAAAATGCAATACATCAATAAAAGGAGCCAAGTGGAAACATAATTAAAATCAGTTAAAAGTTAAAAGACGGGTGGAGGGCCTTAAGGCACCAACCAGCCTAGAGTTGTATGCTGCTCCGCAAGTCCCATGCAAATTGGCAGACTCTTTTGAAAGGCCAGGAGAGAGAGGGGGGCTGCTTCTCCTCTGGGGAGGGGAGGGGAGGGGAGGATGTTCTGAGGGCAGGGGCAACAGCAGAGAGGGCCCCCACCAGTTGAAACTCTTTAACAGAGGGGTCCACAGCATAGCTTCCCTGCATGACAGGCTGATGTGATGGCTTATCTGAGTTCTTATCAGATTCCATTACAGAAGATTTTGTGGGAATCACACTCCTCCCAATCCAAGCCAGTTTCCAGGAGTGGGCTGTGTCAGAGGCAGCCAGATCACGCAGCGCATTAGTCAGGGCTGCCCCCTCAACCCAATTGCCCTGTACCTGAGCGTTGGCAGGCTCTCCCTTGCGCAGGCTGATGATGTGCACTTCTTGACCCGTGGAAGAGAGTCCCCGGCTGGTGCATCCTTTGCCTCTTCGCAAGACCTCCCGAAAGCCCAGGATAGGATGGGAGGTGGAGGAAGACTCAGGCAGACAAGTGAGATGGTGCCAGGCAACTGCAGAGCAAAACAGAGATTGTGTCTCTGGTGCCAAACCAGCCTTCACTCATTTCTCCTCATTCCCAAATACAGAATCTATGCCAAAGCAGTCAGGAGGTTGAACTTAGAAATTGTTTACTTCTTTATCACATCTATTCCATGCTCTCATGTGAAGAATATGAAACATCTGACAATGAATGAGGACAGAGGGCAAGAAAAGCAAGGAGTGGAGCAAACGCTGGGGAGAAAGGGTCATCTGGGGCAGGGGTCACAAGATCTCTCTCAATTGTTCAAATGCTGCTGCTCTCTGAGGATTCGGCTACTGGATCATGCAAGTGTACCTGGATTATCTCCCCCACCCTCTTCAGGGGGTGCTGTTAATTATATCCAGCTCCAACCATTCAGTTAATTATACCCAGGTCAGATATATGCTGAAGGGCTTCAAGCAGATTAACAGATTAACAGAATTGGAAGGGACCTTATAGGCCATCTAGTTCAACCCCTGGCTCAAGCAGGAGACCCTACACCATTTCTGACAAATGGCAGTCCAATCTTTTCTTGAAAGTCTCACGTGATGAAGCTCCCACCACTTCCAAAGGCAAGCTGTTCCATTGGTTGATTGTTCTCACTGTCAGAAAGTTCCTCCTCATTTCTAGGTTGAATCTCTCCTTGGTCAGTTTCCATCCATTATTCCTTGTCTGGCCTTCAGGTGCTTTGGAAAACAGCTTGACTCCCTCCTCTCTGTGGCAGCCCCTCAAATATTGGAAGATGGCTATCATGTCTCCCCTGGTCCTTCTCTTCACTAGACTAGCCATGCCCAGTTCCTGCAACCGTTCTTTGTATGTTTTAGCCTCCAATCCCTTAATCATCCTGGTTGCTCTCCTCTGCACTAAACAAACTGGTGTATCCGCCAGGCCGGGTTATCAATGTAATAATTTTAAATCGGGTGTTTTAAATTTTCTTAAACTGAGCCGAATTATTTAATAATTTTAATAATTTTAATTGATGTTTGTCTTGTGCTTTTAATAGGCTGTACACCGCCCTGAGTCCTTCAAGAGAAGGGCGGTATAGAAATAAAATAATTATTATTATTATTATCATCATCATCATCATTATTATTATTATTATTATTATTATTATTATTATTATTATCCCTTTTCTCTGCTTCTCTTTCCTAATAGATCCTGAGTGTGCTCTGTCCTCATCGGGTATATTTCAGGTGGGAATGCTTCTGAGTTTCTCTCAAACGCCTCCTTTATTTTGCCTTCTATGATTATGTAAGATTATGTTTTGTATGCTTTTTTTTTAATCCAAACTTTTTCTTGGAGAGAAAGAGAATTTAAACAAAATATTCTATTTTTTTTCCTGCTGCTAACAATTTGGAAGCAGACTTAATCATTTAACTTGGTACATCCCAATTTATTGGCTCTATGGCTTTTCCCAGCCAAATGGAAAGAACATGTATCATTCATTGTTGCTGTACCAATAGAGGAGTGAGTAAGGTTTGAAATTGCTGGAGTGATGTCTGGATGACGTAGGAGTGTGTAGCACTTCAGAGTGGAAACTGAAATATTTTGGAACAAGTATTGCATTGCACCCCTTTGTGGCTCCTTAAAGAAGCTGTGTCTTTTCCTGGGCTTGAGTATATAATCATGCGAAATTTTCAGCATATTTGTTTAGACTTTCACAGCCAGCATCTGTTGGGCAGTGTTGGGCTTCAGGCCTTAGTGATTGTGGTCTAGACAAATTTCCTGATGTTTCCCCAGCAACTGTGGCTGGCATCATTAGAAGGACCTTGAAACCCAACACCGGACAAACTTTTAGCAGGTTTATACCATTTATACAATATGTTTTCAGTATATTTATACAGTTCTGGAAAAATGTGATTGCTTCCATTTAGATCACAGCCTCCTTCGTCAGTCCCTCTCTCTGAAGTTCAAAGATGTCTTGCGGACCATCATCCAAGGGGGGTTTTCATGAAGCAGCCTTTGGATCATCCCCAGCTCATGTCCAGGGCCACTTAGCTTAGTATCTGTGACACTGATGGAAAATTCCCAACATATGCCTTCCTCTGTGCATGATTTCCTGCAGCTTTAGCATGATTGCAGTGATGACCCAGTTAGAGACTGGAAGCTACCCAGCATCTATTGGCCACTTTAATCTGCTACATCCCCATCTATCTTTTGCTTACAAAAAGCCAACAAAGGGAACTCCCTTCACAAAATACAGTAAAGCCTTACTTCTGCAATTGTTCTGCCAGCCGGTTGCATTTGGGCAAAGTGGGTGTAATCTGGGCTCCCTCACTCAAACGTTGCCATTTTATGGCATTTCTCTGTTGCTGGCCCCGCCCACTGAAATAGCATCCCCCACCCTAAGATGTATATGGCACTCACCTGGGCTTCGGGAAGACTCTTAAGACCAGACCTGATTAGGGTGTCAGTGAAATCTCTGGTTTTTAAGCTATTCTGGCTTTATTATTATTATTTAATTACTCTCTGTTTCAATTATATATTTTGATGTGATCCACCCAGTGTCTTTTGAAATGAGCAGCTGTAATAAACCTTACTCTCCTTCTCCGTCATTATTCCATCAGAAGAATCACTATTACTAATTCCACATTCAAATTTGGTGTAACACAAATTGTCCAGTGCCTGCTCCCTTTTGCAAAGTGACATTAGCTTTTGATGGCTATTCCGGTAATGAGTGGTGGAGAGGACAAGTGACAAATCTGAGGGCTGGCTGGCAGGAGAAGTGGAAATTTTACCTTCCAGCCAGGGGTGAAATGTAAAATTTGTTACTACCGGTTCTGTGGGCTTGGTGGTGGTGGTGGTAATATGACTGGGTGGGCATGGCCATCTTTTTTTTTTTTAACTTTTCAAAGCATTTTTTTACTCCTCTTCGGCCAAGAGGTTGCAGAAAAAAATGCTTTGAAAAGCTTCTGATGATCCCAGCTGAGCCACGCGATCATCAGAGGCTTTTTTTTTACTTTTAAAAGCATTTTTTTGTTGGAAGAGGTTGTAGAAAAAAATGCTTTTAAAAGTAAAAAAAAAAAGCCTCTGATGATCGTGCGGCTCAGCAGGGCATGGTGGGGGGGAGGGATTTTTGCTACCGGTTCTCCGAATCATCCGCCACCATCGCTACCGGATCGGACGATCCGGTCCGAACCAGGAGCATTTCACCCCTGCTTCCATCCCCCTTATTGTCAGTGCCTCATCAGGTGTTTTTAGAAAGGCAAAGAAATGGTCAGAGAGAGGCAGAGAATATTGTAGTTGAGTGGGAGGGAGTTTTCCACTAAAGCAAGAATCAGACCATGCCAGGTTTGAAAGGGACCTTGAAGATAATCCACAGCTGCAGATTCTTGGCAGATGGCCAGCCACCCAGCCTCTCTTGAAATATCTCTCCTGCTGCTCTACTACACCTCTGCAGCTTAGATGGCAATCTCTAGGTTAATAGAGACTCTGCTCCCCAGAAAAGCAAAAGATCATATTGGTTTCTGGGAGATGGTTTAAGCATGACTTAAGGGCAAAGTATAGAATCAATTCTTCACTTTCTTCAGCTTGTCCCAGGTTGATACTGTCAAAAGTGCCCCACTTGCTGGCTTCACAATTTTATCCAACCTCATTGCCTGGAGGAAAGCATATTAAAGAAGTTGCCTGGGGAAGCCCATGACTTTTAGGAGCCCACCTTCTCTTCAACAATTACACTTGAAGCCTTTGATTGTGTTCCCCTGCTGGAGTCAGTGGTAATTCATGGCAATGTTGTAGGACATCCTCCAGCAGGAAATATAATCTAAGGCCCTTCAGCTGCATTACTTCCCAGAGCCTTAAATAGAGCATCCCAAGCCCACCCAGACTTGTTGAAAACTTGTGTTAGAAAAACAGAAAATTATTAAACCAGCACAATGCAATCATTTATATGTGCTATTTCATATTTTGGGGGAGGGCAAGTGGAAAAGACACCTTCTGTATATACTTATTTTTAAAATGGATATGCCACCCTTCAGAACAAAGTTTCTAGGACAGCTTGCAAATGCTAAAATCATGAGTTAGAACATAACATAAAATATACCTAACATAAAAGCAATAAAACAGCAGAAAGGTAATAATTGTGCTGCAATTTAAATTAAATTATTAAATTTAATATTTAATAAAATAAACATTAAGATATTAAAAGACCAACAAAATTGCCTTTTTTAAAAAAATACTGGAAAAGGACATTCCTATCACTGAGCAAAGAATGGAATTTAAGGAAGGGTCTCTAGAACTTTTCCCCTTTAAATCGACAGTCTGTACTTGGCTAATCTGAGAACCTGAGAAGGAGAAGGAGATGCAGAGGCAGAGGCCTTCCACTGGCATTAGCTTAAAAAACAAAGTGAAAATTACCAGATGAGTACCTGCATCTGTAATGTGTCATGTGTCTGTTTTTGCTTGAAAACAGCCTGACATATATTTTCAGAAATCTATTATAGGAAAGTTTGAAGAATAAATCAAAGGATTAGAACAATGAGTGGCCACACTTCATCTGAGGAGAAAACATCATTCCTTTAAAAGGAACCTAAATAGTAGAAAGGGAGGAAGCATCGGGCTGGTTACTAAAAGTATCTATACTCCTAAGAAATCCAAAAGAGTGAAGTCGGGGATATTGTAGAGAGCATCCAAGTTAAAATAAGCAGAGGAATTAATGCGCGCAGTACTACCATTGGAGCCCACTTTCACCTGCCCAGATAAAAAGAAAAGATGGACGTTGTTTTTTAAAGGCAAACTCCGAATCTATCAAAGAGGCATGAGGTATTTGTGATAGAAGACTTCAATTACCCTAGCAAAATTGTAGGAGACAAAAATCTGTCAATTATTTTCAGGAAGTCCCTAACATTTGTCTCTGATGTTTCTCTATCAGGAAGAGGAGGACAAGGAGAACCACTGCTTTAATCATCTCTATTGATTAAGTTCAAATTAAAGTATGGTAACTTCTTGTTAATTTGAACTTAATCAGTAGAGAAGATGTAACTGAGGAAATGGAAGTAAGAGGAACTTTGAAGAATAATACTAACAAAGTCTTGAATTCTTGATTTTAGAATTCCATTTTATTTGTTAGATTTATATACTAATTAAAGCTGGATATTAGTGAAACACAGTTGCAAAGCATTCCAAAGAGAACAATGTTTCTGTTCAGAAAAGGAAAAAAGTGAAAAAAGCAGTGACAATAACAATAAAAAGAAGGTAGAAAATGTCACTATAAAAAATGCAGTCAGTACTTGTCAATACAGTTGTGTCACTACACAAGTAGCCAGGAAGGTTAAAAATGGTGACAAAAATCCTTAGCTGAGTTGAAATTGGCAGAAGTTGCTACAAACAATAAGGCTCCTTTAAATTCATTCGAAATAAAACATTCAACCGGAAAATCGCCAATTACCAATTGCAAAATGACAAAATGTTAATAACTAAAAAAAGACAAAAATGTGTACTTTTGTTTTAGGTTTTTTTTCCCCACACAAGAGGGTGTATCTTAGGCAATTGTAGCACTGCTGAATTGTGAAGCTTGAAAACGCTACAAACATGCTCAGGGAATAATGGCTTACTTTGAATGCAGTTCCATTACAGGACTAGATAAATTACATCTTAGGGTACTGAAAGAATTTGGTGACAATCTGGGCCCATTTTTTTGTATTGTTTTTGAGAAATCTTGTAGCATTGATGAATAGCCGAATGATTGGAGAAGATCAAATACTGTTCCTCTGAAAAGAAAATACGGTAATTAACCTGACATGGGCTCCCAAATACAATAATTAGCAGAAACCAGTATGAATATGTCAAAAAGTCTTAACAAACTATCTCACTTTTTAAAAAGTCTCTTTTATAAATCTTGTATAGTTTTGTTTTTTTAATCGGGTAGTTTTCTTAATAGATTGTGAGAATCATGTTGTTACAATATATCATGATTTCAGCAAACCTAGCTCAAAAATCCTACTCCAAATGCTCATCAATGATTCTTCATCAAATTGGAGAGGTTCTAAATAAGTTCTGGGCCTTGCATCTTCCATATTTTATCAATAGTTTGGTAGAGAAAATTTCAATTAAATTTTCAGATCATGCAAAATTGGATGGGATAGACAGCACTTCAGAAGACAAAAATAATGAATGAATAAATAAAAATTCAAAATCATCTTGATAGGTTAGAGAAATTGACTGAAATAATGGAATTAAATTTAGCAGGGACAAAGGCAAGTTCTTCATTTATTAAACAGACATCGAATGCACAAGCATAGGATGAGAGATATCTGATTTGGTATATAGTGCTTGTAGAGGGATGAACAGTTGATTGCAAACTAAATTTGAGTCAATGGCTTCCAAAAACAGAAACGAACTTTTAGGCTGCAACTGTATGAAAAGCACACTGTCCAAATCATGGGAGTAACAACTCCACATCATTCTTCATTGATTAGATCTCATCTTTAGTATTGTGCTTGGTTCTGAGCATAAGGCTTTAAGAAGGATTTAGAAAAATTAGTATAGGTTCAGAATAAAGCCATGCAGATGGTCACTGAATTGGAAATGAGGTCCCATAAAGAATGCTTGAAAGCTCTGAAAATGTTTAGCTTTAAGAAGAAGAGACTAAGAGGGCATTTGGCAATCATCTTCAGGGACAGAAGAATAAGACCCAGAGATAATCTGGAATGCTCCAGTGGGCAGAACATGAAGTAATTAATATAGATTCCAAGTAGATGGACACTTAACAATGAAAACAGCTCAAAAGTGGAACCCTTTACCCAAAGAGATGGTAGGCTCTGTCCAGTTGGTGTGTTTAAGCAGAAACCAGGCAGCCATTTGTTGGGGATAATCTGGATTTCTGCCTTTAGATGCTTGATGTCCCAATATCTCTTTCAACCCTATCTAAAGAGTTGGAAGGGAATACTTGGGGAAAAAAACTCCCTCAGCTATTTTTGGCTCCAGACTGAACATGAACCTTGAATAAGTGTTTTGCAGCATAACCACAGTCTCCCAATTTCAGTTCGAACTGTTGTTACTATAACTTAAATTGTACCGGCTGAAATTTTGAGAATAACTTCATATATACCTTGCTGAAGAAATTATGGCAAACAAATATGCAATATTTTGATTATGCATACACACATACAAATACCTCAGTGTTCTGTACTTAAGAGTTTGAAAGGTTTTATGCCTCCTGCATGCCTAGCTGCTAGTACATGATCCATTTAGTTTTTCATAGCTGTGGTCAGAAATGGTTTGAGGTTGCAAGCTGCTCGGGGATGCAAGTGAGACAAAAATCCCATGATAGACATGATTGGGAAAAGAAGAATTGCATTGAATTAAATACTTTGGCCAAGTGTGATCAGACACACAAGGAATTTGTCTCCTGTCCAGAAGCTCTCATTGTACATGCAAAGTAACAGAATAATGATTATCATCATCATAATATTGATAAAAGTTGAGAGTAAATAGGATAATAAGAAGGATAAATAATACTACAGCCATACTACATTGGTAAATACATGGGATATTACACTCCCCACCTCTACCTTTTAGACAGAATGCATCAGCCCTAACAAATCATTCATTGTGGATTAAAAATAGGGACAGCTGAATTTTAGCAACCACATTTTTACCTGTTCCAGAGCAAGTCCAAAGGACAAACAATAAGCACCATCTCCACTGACAACCGGCTGGTTGGTAACTGCCACACATCATTTGCACTTGTAGATTTTTACTAGTCACAACCTATGTAGGAAAGCAAGATCAAAGAAAGCATGAGAGCCGAAGGAAAATATGTTTCATAACCTCCAAGCTTTTCAAAATTCCTAGGCAATTTAATTTCACATTCGGATTTGAAGATAAGACACCAAGCACTTACCTTTCTACTTCTCTTCTTGCTACCTGAGATACAAATGTATAAATAACTAAAAATATACATCACCACGAGCTCTTCATTTACTCCATACAATCCTCTTACCAGCCTGTTGCATGCAGGATATCCATAAACCAAGTTCCCCTTTTCATTGTGTGCATCCAGCATATTCATTGATCTTTGGACCTTAAGTCCTGGCCAAGGCCTTGCCTAGCTCAAATACCAGGATTAGCTTGTAGACGTTTCCCCCCGGCCTTGATCTTCCTGTGTAGCCATATCAACACGCCTCTGTTCCACCGTCTCCATGGAGGGATGGGTTATATTCTCACCACTATCACTTGGATAAAATAGTCTGTTCTGCAATATTCTTTCAGCCTACCTTTAGTTTTCCGGATGCATGAAAAAGCTCTACCACTAATAAAGGGCCAAGGCCAGCATTATGGGAGGAAATAGCCCCAAGTTAAATATCCTCCTCCTCCTCCTCCCCGCCCGGCTCCCAACAATCCGATATTTCTTAGGTATGTCTATGGGTTGAGTTCAGAATATACTACCTCAAATTGTCCTTAAAACTTCAGTCTGAATAGTCTCAAATGGAAGTCACTTAGAGGTACTCCTTGACTCACAACAGTTCATTTAGCGACCTTTCAAACTTACAACAGCATTGAATAAAGTGACTTATGACCATCTTTCACACTTATGACCATTGCAACATCCTCATGTCATGTGATCAAAATTCAGATGCTTGGCAACTGACTCATGACAGTTGCAATGTCCCAGGGACATGTGATCACTTTTTGCAACCTTCCAATGAGCAAAGTCAATGGGGAAGCCAGATTTACTTAACAACCGCGTTACTAACTTAATAGCTGCAGTGGTTCATTTAACATCTGTGGCAAGAAAGATTGTAAAATGCAGCAAAATTCACTTAACTATATGACTTACCAACATAAATGTTGGGCTCAATTATGGTCATAAGTTGAGGAATAACTGCAGTTCCTAACCCTAAGTCTACCCTCTAGATGCTGTAGCCACACAAAACCTGAATGTACTGAGTGTCTTACTAAAGACAAGATGGATTCTATGCTCACTTATTTTTTTAGGGCTTTATACAAGAAATGTGTGCTTGGATTACACTTCTACATACAGCATCCCACAAATCATTGACTCTTTGAGGAGAGAAAGCTGGCTCCTTTCAATAGCTCACTGGTCCATTTAATCTTCATTATCCCCTCCAGCCGATTTCCCAGTGGCCCATCTTGAGCATGTGCTTGCAAGGGCTCAAGATGCGAGGGGACATTCCGCATGCTCCAAATGTGCCCCCACCTTCTCTCCCACTTTTAGTCATAATCTTTCTCCTTTTGACTCGATTTCCTCCAACGTCTTTCACTTATCACTCCCACCTTTCAAATCTGCCTTGGAAGCAAAGCAGAAGATGGACTGCTGTGCTTTGGAGTAAAGTTTCCTCAAGATTGCATGCTTGGGGATTCCAGGAGAAAAGGGAGGTTCTAGGCTCTTCAGCTGGCGAAGCAAGTAAGACCCTGGAGAGACCCAGCCAAAAAAACCCTCTTACCTTCCTCAGCAGAGCGGCCTCAGTGCCCTTGGAGCCAGGTGCTGTTTAGGAAAGCTGAAGAAGAGCAATTGCCACCTGAACTGAAGAGGAGGAAAGAAGTGGGAGGGTGCCACCTGCTTCAGGAGATGCAGAAATCATGGACAAGTCCGTGCCTCTTGTTCCCAGGCCGGCATGATTTAACAATAATGAAAATTATGCGGTCAATGTAAAGTTAAAAATAACTGTAGGGCTCTAGGAGAGTCAAATTACAAGTGAGGAGGGGAGGGTGTATGGAGAGTGTGGCAGCTGTTGATTTGTAAAGGAATTCAGCGGTGGAGGAAAGGTGCTCCCGAGACAAGGAGTGGGCACTGCCAACCGAAGCATCCAGATTCCCGTTTCCCTCTCTCCCCCTTTGTCCCTCTTTGCATTGGCTTCTCCACACAAGCTCGATCGGAGGAAGGACACGAGTGGCGGCTGAGAGATACTAAATCAGCAAGCTTCCCCTGATGATGCCTCACAAAATAAGGAGCATAAAAGCTAAGCTCCAAGTGGGCGTTACTAAAGAGATAGCTGGATTTATGATTAACGCAGGCATGCAAAGGAAGAAATTTCCTGAGCATCATTCACAAGTTTCTTGACCCCCCTGAAGTGATGCACTCTGGGTCAGGCTGACATGCTAGCCCCCTCCCCCACACACACACACTTGTAAGATTGGGCTTGGAAGGAGACGTTGCAGGTAATCAAGTTGCTTCAAACTACGAGATGGGAGGCAATTAAATTTGATAACAATAATTAATAATAATAATAATTGATTTGGCTTCAATAAGTCACTAGTTGGGTTCAAAGAGCATCAAGGAATTTCTGAGAAGCAGCAAAGGGACCAGACTCTGAGTGTGTGGGTTTGGGTGTGTGTCAGACAGAAACTAAGTAAATAACCTGGGGTTTTGCAGTGTATTCATATTTTCAAAGCTTCAGGAGCAGAATCCAAGGTCACTCGAAAGATCAAACTACAAGGCGATTGGTCCATGACCACACAGCAAGATGCAACTCACAGCATCTGCAAGCAGGAGTGAGAAATACAATATTGCTGCACTACAATTTCTATTATACCTAGTCATTGGCCAGACTGGGAAAGTTCAATGAGAATGGGAGTCTTACCACATCAGGACAGTAGAACAAATTCTCTAGTCCTATCATTGGTTACATCATAGAGTGGTGTAGATTTAAGAAACCTGCATATGTAGATTTAATGGTCACATTATTAGGCTCCACAATACTGGCTGAGAAAATGGGGATATTACTCAGCTGTATCCCCACTATATAAAGTCCATTCACAGCTCAGTTTCTGGCCATCCCATGTTTATACCCAGCACCAATGTGGTTTTCCTCCTTCACCTGTGTTTCTAGTTTTGTTTCCACTGGACTTTAATAATATTCAATTTTCTCTGCTGGAAAATATTCCGGGTGATTGTTCTCTGAGTGCAGAATCTTCAAAGTCGTGAAAGAATTTGGAAATGGGGAAGAAGCACCATAACTTATATATATGCATTTCCAGTATTTCTATGACTTCTCTCTCTTATCTTTCATAATTTTTTATGAACTGAACTTATCTCAAAAGTATTTTATTATTGAACAGAGTAGAGTACAAATATTCTTGGAGAATGTTTCTAGATAGGCCAAGGTTTCTCCTGCAGTAATAAACTATCCTTGAACATTTTATTTAGTACAATAAAATTCACAGTACATTTTATTTTGCAGCATGCAGCGATTAGCCATTTACTTTCGTTAGCTAATCCTTTCTGGAAAACACTCTGCCCCAAGTTCAGTTTTTGACTTGGACACCAATGGGGTACTTCAATGACCTCCAAATGTAGCCAATGAGCAGATTTTGCAATTTGTCCCGTCCCTTATCATCACAAAATGAATGTGAAACGTACTTAGGTCTTTTCCAGTTCCCCAATCTATTGGCTCTCATTTGTATGGAAGAAATATGTCATGTTATATGGTTGGGTTATTTGTTGTTGTTGTTGTTGTTAATTGCAAAGTTGTGTCCGACCCATTGTGACCTTATGGGCAACATTTCTCCAGGCCTTTCTGCCCTCTACCATCTTCTGGAGTCCATTTAAGCTCACGCCTACTGCTTCAGTGACTCCATCCAGCCACCTCATTCTCTGCCGTCCCTTTTTTCTTTTGCCCTCAATCTTCCCCAGCATTAGGCTCTTCTCCAGTGAGTCCTTCCTTCTCATTAAGTGGCCAAAATATTTGAGTTTCATCTTCAGGATCTGGCCTTATAAAGAGCAGTCAGGGTTGATCTCCTCTAGGACTGACCGGTTTGATTGTCTTGCAGTACAAGGGACTTGCAGGAGTCTTCTCCAGCACCATAGTTCAAAGGTCTCAATTCTTTACCGGTCAGCCTTTCTTATGGTCCAACTTTCACAGCCATACATTGCAACTGGGAAAACCATAGCCTTGAGTATACGCACTTTTGTTGGCAGGGTGATGTCTCTGCTTTTTAGTACGCTGTCAAGTGTCTTTTAATGTCTTGGCTGCAGTCCCCATCTGCGGTGGGGTTATAACAATGATTAATTCATGCTTGTTCCTGCACCCCTTAAGGCAGCTTTGGTTTGCCCCCTCCTCAAGAAGTCATTGCTGGATCCCACATTGGATAATTTTCATCCAGTATCTAATCTCCTTTTCTTAGGAAAGGTCACGGCAAAAGTAGTTACGCAGCAGCTTCAGCAGATCCTGGGTGAAGAGGATTATTTGAACCAGAGGTGGGATTCACTTACCTTCCCTACTGGTTCGCAAATGTGAGCGCATGCGCCTCCTCTGCACATGAGCATGGCCTTCTGTGCATGCGCAGTAATTGCGCATTACGTCTGGGCGGATGGGCAAAGCCTTCGGCAGTCGCCACTACCGGTTCGTGCAATCCGAAGAGAACTGGCTGAATCCCACTACTGATTTGAAGCCATTTCGGTTAGGATTCAGGCCTGGGAAAGGGACAGAAACAGCATTAGTTGCGCTTTTGGGTGATACCTAGCAGGAGCAAAGCAGGGATAATACGTCGGTCTTTCGTCTCGACCTTTCAGCAGCCTTCAATAGTATCACCAATGGCATCCTTCTGGACTAGCTCTGTGGGTTGGAAGTGGGCATTGTTTTAATTGTAAGTTGCACAGTACACCACCCAGAGTCACATTCAATGAGATGGGTGACCATATAAATTTGTTGAATAAACACTTGAGTTTTAAAGAACCTCTAATGAAAATGAAGATGATGACACTGCTCAAGAACTCTCAAAAGCATTGTAAATTCAATTCCTGGTTTCACAGGATTGTTGTTCTTCGCAACAATCCAGAATTCTTTGTCATTTTCTTTTTTCAGACATTTTCCATGGGGTTCCAGAACTGGAAGGGGGGGCGTACAGCCCCCTGCTCTGTAGAACTCCAATTACAGTAGTGGCCAAAATTGTGGAAACCTTTTGGGAAAAGTGTATTTTTGAGGTTTGATGGCTAATAACATCATTTTGGGGGGGGGGGGGGGGGGGTTACAAGATAATTATATTCCACTGCTGGAATGGCCTGGGAATAGCCCAGACCTTAACCCAATTGAAAATCTATGGAGCCCACTAAAGAAACTTGTTAGTCAGAAGCAACCCAGCAATAAAACCCAGTTAATAGAAGCAATCATTCAATCTTGGTTTCACATTATAACAGCCGCAGAACTAAAAGACTTGGTTCACTCTATGGGAAGATGTTGTAGGGCCGTAATTCATTCTAAAGATTACCCAACTAAGTATTAACTGATGTGATAATTTTTGTATATCTCATTTTTTCTATGGCAATTTTTGTATATCTTGCTTTTTCTACGTGTTTCACTTTTCTTCTTTATGCTGTAACTGCTATTCTAATAGCAAATCCTTCATAAAAGTTATTGCATTACATTCTTGATTAAATTATCTTTCCATTGATATATAATTTTAGGGTACTGCTAAAAAAAAGTGGTGTTATTAGCTAGTTTTAGAAAATACACTTTTCCTAAAAGGTTTCCACAATTTTGGCCACTACTGTATATTGGTCAAGGAAAATTGCTGTTTAATTTGTGCTTGTACACATTCAGTAAAGGGAAGCATTTACTATCTGTCTGGGTGAGTGGTTTTTGTGTCAAACCATTAATCTGAACATTAAATTAAAATGGACGTTGGCTTACCTGAATGTCCCTTTTCATTGTGATGCATGGCAATTCAAGCATGGGTTTTCTCTCATCTGCTTGCTAGGGACTGAGTGTAGTATTTCTTTAAATTGTTGTGACCACCCCTCCTTTGCTGAGCCTCAGTTGTTTTGCGAAGGCGTCGTCCAGCAACGTGTCCTATGAAGCAAACAGAAACACCCTCCCTGGGTCAGAACAAACCAGGCAGCCTGACGGGCGGGTTGAATTGCCACGCATCATAATGAAAAGGGACGTTCAGGAAAGCCAACGTCCATTTTCCATTGTGATGCTTAGGCAATCCAAGTGTGGGATATACCCAAACTCAAACTTAGAGGGAGAGAGGCTGACTGGGCCTAGCTGAGTGGCCACTCTGTAACTTCCTACGCCCAAATGATGCCTCAGCCGAGGCATAGCTGTCTAACTTATAATGTTTCACAAACGGTGTTAACGACGTCCACATAGCCTCTCTACAAATGTCCCCTATTGAAACCTGAGTGGCCCAGGCCGCAGGCCTAGCCACACTTCATTAGAGTGGGTTAACACCCTCCCTGGTAGAGGCTTGTCCTTGCTGCTGTAAACTAATGAAATGCATCCCTTAATCCAGTGAGCTCTAGTCATGGATGAAACCTTCTTCCCCATGGAAGACGGGTGAAAAGATACCAAAAGCACCTCAGTTTTCCTAAACAAGGCAGTCCTTGCAATGTACCTACGGAGATCCCTCCTGACATCTAATGTGTGCCACTCAACTTCTAACGGATGTTTGGGTGCTGGACAAAAATCATGCAACACTATTTTTTGGGCCTGGTGAAAAATAGAAATCACCTTCAGTAGGAATGATCCATCTGCAGGACTACTGTGTTAGGATGGAAAATGCACAGATCACTCCTGATGGACAGGGCAGCCAGCTCTGAAATTCTCCTTGCTGAAGTAATGGCTAGGAGAAAGGCTATTTTGAAGGACAAAAGTCGTAGACTAATGGAAGCGAATGGTTCAAATGGAGAGGCCGTAAGGGCTTGTAGAACTAAGGACAGATCCCACACAGGATATCGATGTATCACAGGAGGCCTAAGATTGGTGGCTCCCTGAAGGAACCCCCAAATTCTTGGATACTGTGCCAGAGAGTGGGGAACATCCTGGCCTACCACCGTTGACAAGGCCGCGACCTGTTGCCTTAGTGTGGCTGGGGCCAATCCTTTGTCCAGACCTAACTGCAGAAATTCTAAAATGTCAGAAATGGACGCTGACGTTGGATCCACATGATGTTGGGAACACCACAGATAGAAGGTCCTCCACGATGCCTGATATATCCCGGTAGTGGAAGGCTGCCTGGCGGCCTGGATGGTGTTTATCATCTTCCCTGAAAGATTGTCTTTCTTCAGGATCCTCCTCTCAAGTGCCATACGGTTAACTGGAGCCACTGGGGTTCTGGATGAAGCACGACCCCCTGGCTGAGAAAGATCTTGTCCTGCGGAATCCTCCAAGGACGGGACACTGAGAGACTCACGAGGTCGGCATACCAGGAGCGCCTTGGTGAGCAACCAGAAGTAGTTCTGCCTGTTCTGTTAACAGTTTCCGAATTACCCTTGGAATGAAGAGAATTGGAGGGAAGGCATAAAGAAGGCCTGGAGGCCACTTGTATCTTAAAGTGTTGCAATCCAGAGCCCCCCTGCAAGAATACTGGGAAAAGAACCTTGGAAGCTGAGTGTTTTCCGGCTGGGCAAAGAGATCTACGGTTGGCTGCCCGAACCTGCGAACTAGTTCCTGAAACAAATCCGGATGAAGTCTCCATTCTGACGATCCAGCTGCATCCTGCTCAGCCAGTCCGCTCTGAGGTTGGACTCCCCTGAGATGTGCTCTGCTTTCAATGACAATGTGTGAGTCTCTGCTCAGCTCATCACTCTCTCAGTCTCTGACATCAGGGATCGAGAGTGAGTGCCCCCCTCCCAATTTATGTGAGCTTTCGTGGACATGTTGACGGACTAATAATTTCTGAAAGTGGCGAAGGGCCAGGTGTACAGCCCTAAGCTCGAGCCAATTAATGCTGTTCTTGGCATCTGCCTGGGACCATTGTCCTTGGACCACTTGAGTACCCAGCTGAGCCCCCCAGCCGAAGAGGCTCGCATCTGTTGTCACCACAATGCAATTGTGTTCATGAAACACACACCTTTTCAGAATGGCCCCTGAGGCCCACCATTTGAGGGAAGCACATACCTTGGATGGAAGGACCACTTTGGACTGAAAGCTGCCCCGACCGGCCCTCTGGAATGGCAGCAGGAACCATTGAAGTGGCCTCGCATGTCTGCATGCCTAGGACACAATGGAAATATATGAAATAAATTTTCCTAGCAACTGAGACAAGCTGAGCAAGGGCACCTGTCTCTGTGCCAATATGCATGCCACAGGTCCCTGATGTCCCTCTGTCGGTCGGCTGATAGGAAAACTTGACCTTTCACTGAATCGATCATCGCCCCCAGATGGTTGATAAAAAAGTGGTGGGTTGCAGATGACTTTTCTTCAGAAAAGCCGTGCAGATTGAGCATGTGGCAAATGGTGTCCAAGTCTCGTTTGGCCTGCTGATGTGAAGGTGAGAGAATTAAGACATCATACAAATAACATAAAATGCATACCAGAACCAATCTGATGGATGCTGCCACTGCTGCCAGCAGTTTGGTGAATGTCCTCGGGGCAGATGACAGCCCAAACGGCATAGCCCTGTATTGGTAGTGACGGTTGGCAAATCTTAGAAACTTCCGAGGAGCCGGATGGATTGGAATTCCGAGGAGCCGGATGGATTGGAATCTTAGAAACTTCCGAGGAGCCGGATGGATTGGAACATGAAGGTACGCCTCCTGTAGGTCCACTGATGTCATGACATCAGCATCCTGTATGCATCCCAAGATTGTTCTGAGGGATTGCATTTTGAACCACTGGTATTGGATAAATTTGTTCAGGGATTTGAGGTTCAAGATCCCCCTCTAGCCCCCTGAAGATTTGGGTACCAGGAAAAGAATTGAGTACACCCCTGTTCTCTCCTAACCTGAGGGAACCTGCTCTATGGCTTCTATGTCCAACAAATGCTGGATTTCTGCCTCCATAAAGAAACACTTTTCCTGTTTTCTGGAAATGGGACATTGAACATAATGATCTGGAGGGCTGGAGTGGAATTCTAGGGTCAGTCCCTGATCTGGCCTGAGACTGAGGCTGCCACCCTGGCACCACTGCTTGCATCTGTCCTCCTTGGTGTAACCAGAAGCAAGAGCCTGAGCCAAAGCATTAGTGAACAATGCTTGAAAGTCCAAGGCTGAGCAGGACCCTGCCCCTCCCCCAAGCGGAGCCCTGCTGCTGTAGGGTAAATGTTGCTTCTGGAGCCAAGCGCCCCTTCTGGCCTGTTCTACCTGCACTCCTCCTGAGATAACTTGCTACACTTTAGCAAACTGTTTTTCCAAGGCATTATGTCTCCTTTGGGCATCCTTATCCCCAATGGAAGATTTTGATACAGGTAGGGGAGTAGCTGGTTTGTTGTCCCCAGACTCCTTCCTGCCCAATGGGACAGAGCTCTTAGACCTACTTTTGAAAGCTCTTGTAGCTCGGGGGGGGGGGGGGGGGGGGTAATAGGCTGCTCTATATCAGAAGAGAATTCCTGATCCCCCCATTGTGACCTAAATCTGGAAATGGTCACCACTGAATCAAATATCTCTACCACGCAGGCTGCAGAGAAGCAAAAGACAGTCCAAGTCCACACTAGCTGCTGGAAATGGCCCGAAAGTCCAATTCCAAGCAGCTCCTCCAGAAACGAAAGTAGAAGCTAGGATCAAACTTCCTCCCAGCACACACACACCCCACTTCCGACAAACAATTTAGGCTTTGGGAGGAGTTACCACCCCCAATTTGCTGCCTCACTAAGCAGCCCGCCAAGGCAAATGGGCAGGAGATTCAAATCTCCGCTCACCCAGCCAGCTCGCAATTCTTACAAAAATGGCGCGAAGCTGAATTCCAAGCTCCTGAAGCGCCTCTGTCCTGGTGATTCCAGTCTCCCTCGCCGTCTACCAAACGCTGCTTTCTAAGGCGCCGGAGCTAAAACCGCTCTGAAAAAGCGCTGCGAGGTTAAATTCCACAGAGCCTACCTCGGCACCACCGAGTGGTAACTCTGAAGCCGCCTTTATGTAAGAGCAATGGCGGAGGCGGTTATGCCGGCGGACTGGGTAACCAGCTCAACCGCTGGGGGCACTACCAGGCTAAAATAGTCTGACGGGCTTGCCCTCCAAAAGGGCAATAACCCGCACGCTGCAAGTAAATCCAGTTCGTGGGCAGTCGACCTGGAGACCCAGAGCCGATCTGCCCACTCCGCAGCACAGGGAAAACCAGCTGCAGCCACAACTGGTTCCTGAAATAAATCCTCTTCTGCTCCCTCCTAACGAAAACCAACTCTCAAGTTAAAAAATATTTAAAACACAAAAAAATTCCAATTAACTACACTAATTGCAAGAGCATTTTAACACACGTCCCTATTGCTAGACTGAGCGAAACAACTGCAGCTCAGCAGAGCAAAGGAGGCGTGGTCACAACAGATTTAAAGAAATACTACACTCAGTCCCTAGCAAGCAGATGAGAGAAAACCCACGCTTGAATTGCCTAAGCATCACAATGGAAAATCTGCCTTTCTGTAATTTCCCACGTCTGACATCCCTGGTATTTTATAGTGGTTTTCCACCCTAGTACTAATGTAGTCTGATCTTCACTTTCTGAATGCAGACAAGACTACCCAGGATCTACCATCTGCTGAAACACCAAGTATCTTAATGGGTACTAAAGAAGACTGGCATAATATACATGGAAGGCATATGGATTAGGGAACATCATCCATACTGTACCTCTATCTGGCCACAAATTAAATGGTAATGGGCATTAAAGGGCAGTGTTGCAAAGTAAATCTCAAAATTGAAAATCCTGGTGTAGGACAGAATGCCAAGAATAAGGTACAGATATTGCAGACTTACAAGCTGCCCAACAATTATTGAACAGAGCTTTTTAGGTAATCCCCATACAAGGGCACTCCTGCCTTGCAGCTGCCAGCCCAAGGGGAAAAACTCTGTGATCTTGATACCTGATCATCTGTTGCCAGGACAAAAGCCACCTTCCCGGTGTTGCTTGACCATGATGTGGGTGAGTTGGATACAGAATGCAGGAACACCATTTAAATTGCCTGAAAACATGCATTATGGAATACATACCCTATGTAGGAACCCTGAACTTGTTTTGCACTCCAACACATGGAAGATCTAACACTGTCTTAAGGGAAGTAAGGATGCTGCCCCACTGTGTTCCTATTAAAACTAAAAGCTAAGTATGAATCATCCAAGTTCCAAGCAGCTCCATTTAAAAAGATGTTGAGAGATCTTCTGTAGTTGCTTCATGAATTACACTTAGAATATGATAAGAGACATACTCCGAAGTAATATAGAAAATAGGGTCACAAGCCAGTTTCTTGTGATCAAAGCTCATGGCACATCATGGAGGCAGGTGTCCCCACCTCAAGAGATACATGTTATGTAGTCTGTGTCAGGTTTTCTCCACAACAGGCTGCATTCTGTGGAACATCCTCCACAGATGGCCCCTAACTATTGACGTTTTGCAAGTACATTTTTTTTCAATCCCCTTGCAATACACTATCTTAATCCAGTATCTTCTAGATGTTATTGCTACAGATCTTGTTTCCCAGGCACTATGGCAAATTATTAGGCTGACCAGGAATTAGGGTTGAAGTCAACCTCATGTGGTGAGCCTCAGATTCAAGTGGCTGACAGAAATATTATTTGGGGAATAACATCTTTGGAAACAAGAGATAAAACTTGTAAAATGAACACAGACATTTAGGGAAAGAACATTTTATTTTGTTTTTAAGCTTCTATGAGGGTTTGTACAAACAGTAAAAAAAGCTTTTCAAAAGTAATGAAGAATGTTCTTTACACTATTGTTGATGTATTTTTAAATCCCAAAGTTCCACTCAAATGGACCAGACTGACCTCACTACCTGGAGGCAGACAATACTTCTGGCAAACTGTTTGGACTACGGTATAGAACAAGGATGATGACTACTGTGTAAGAAAATTCTTGTTCTAAGACTTTGCACATGCCAAGTAATAAGACAATGGGATTCAGGACAGTGAGCCCAACCTGAGAAATGGCTAACAAACAAATAAGATGAAATAGGTGATCAGAACTGCCATACATAGCTTTATTGAACCTACAGGATGGTTCACTTATAACAGAGGGACACAAAATGGTGTTTTATACCAGACTGTTGAAGACATCTGAAATTCCTCTTCAACAATCTTTAAAACCCAAGACACAATTATTATTAAAATGGAAAACTAGTTTTCTGTTTTTTGTTTCAGCCTGTAGGAAAACCCATAAGCTCAACCAACCACACAAGCTGTTCAGTGGGCCCAAGGTCACATGTGTGTTATCCAAGTATTAGAAGAGTAAACCATAACTCAGACTTCCTGTTTTTGCAGGTGAATTGTAATATTCACTCCAAGAAGACTACGTGCATATTGCCCTGTGGAAATACTCTATGTGTGATTTCTGCAGCCATCAACCTTTTTAGGGCAAGCACCAATGTGGGATTTTTGTGCAATACTACAACAGGTAGCAATGTTTAGAATGGCCCAAACCTCATGAATTTTTATGCAAGCACACAGATTTTGCATACTTTATTTATCTCATGAGATTTTGAGAGTTTGCAATTGAAACAACAATTCAAAATCAATGGGTACCATTTAGGGAAGTTGTTGTCAACCCCACTCTATTATAAAAACATCAAATTGTACAGTTGGCACTTGAGTTTTCATGTTTGTAATAATGCCCCTAGAAATACAGGATGCTAATGAGAAATTCCTTCAGCAAGATCAAGATGGCATATATGCAAAATTCCATGAAACATTAGATGGGAGTGAAGACTGCTGGCATATTCAAGTGGCATGGTTGGGATAAGTCATAGATTCATGTGATTTAAGGAAATTATTGTTGAGTTTTGGAAATGATTTTCAGCCTTCATCACAGCCTAAATAAATAACCCTAGTACTTTTGTACAAGTACTGTTACCTTACTTTTAAAAAATGGTTTGTTCAACACCAATATGGAACTAGAATCAAACCATTAAAAAGACCGAAAAAGAAAACATGACTGGAAAAATATATACTGTGGTGTTGTTTTTTTTTTTAAAAAGCTCCTCTTAAGAAGGATCGGTGGAAAAGGTGCTTCTTCAAACTTGATTTTGAAGTTTTGAGAGGAAAAAGTTTCTCCAAACTTCTCTGAAGAACAACACAGAATCTATAACTAAGTATGTACTGTCAGAAATAATAAGGGAAAACATCATTCCTAAAATAAAGACATGGGGAAATACTCTGCATCTCTGCCCCAATCAGTTTAGCTTCTGTAACATTTTAAAAGAATGCTTACCCTATAATATTTTAATGATTATTCTTTCATCTTTCCTTATCACCTTACCCATTAGCTTACAGTTATCACATGTGTCTTCATCTCTCCCACAAAACTATATAGATTTCTGTTTTTTTTTCTTCGTAACTTTTGTGAACTAGGTTTTTGGGAGATCATCTGTATTAGGAATATATATATGAATATATATATATATATATATATATATATATATATATATATACACACACACACACATTCTTAAAAGCTTTGTTGGTAACAATACACTGTATTTATTCTATTCTAGAAGTCTAAAAGCAAGTAAGCAAATATATTCAACATCAGCTTAAATTACGGGTGCAAAACAACGTCCCCTGATTCAATAGAGTTTGGTAATTCTACATAATTATGAGCATCCGATTTCCAATCTTGCGTTTCCTTCCAATACTGCCTATAAATAATTTCATCAATCTGTCAGCCAATCTTTTAAAAAAGTTTTCTACTTCCCTATCCTTTTGCTGAGGATCAGCTTTCTTTTGGGTCCCTTGAACAGCGTGAAGATGGGACAATGAACCCTGGGGGTTTCAAAGTTACATGATTCCAGAACCTGTCACGTCCAAGTACAGTCCAAATGCTACAAATCTCTTGGAAAAGGATCAGTGCTGGGATTTATCAGAACAAAATTCTAAAAACTGCAGTATATTTGCTATGTCCCACATTTCCACTTTGACAGTTAATTATTTAGTGAATGCTATCAACAAAACAAAAAAAAAATACATTTTCTGTACGAAGTGAAAGAAAGGGAAGTTTAAAAAAATAAATTAAAACAACACACAGTTCCCTGTGGGCAATAAATAAATGTGTACAAATGTAGCCTTAATTATTGGAAGTAACAACAGAGCAAACGGTTGAACAAACATAGCCAAACTGAAATCTTTTGACCTTCCGAAGAGTAAAACATTGAGCAGGTGCCTTCAGCGGTGAAAAGTCCTCCAATACTTTTGTCATGTAGGTTCTAGCAGAACAGGCCAGCAAAGAAGAAAAACATACTCTCTGGGAAAATGTCCACTGACCATAATTTTTGTGCTGGCTCAAAGCAAACTCAAGTTGCTCTGCTCTCAACTCGCTCTATGAAACTTTGGAGAAATCATGCCCTTTTAATGAAATGGTGGTAAAATAAAGGTTTAGTAGCTACCAAAAACAAAAACAAACAAAATCAAACAGAAGGTGTTCAGACAATCCTGAATCAAGACAGGTGACCAAATTTACAAGGAATCCAAGTTAAAAGTTGCTTGCTGTATAGGATAGATTACTTCTATTTACTTTAACATGCAAATTTATAATATATGATATATAGAGAATATAGTGAACTGCTAATGCCTAGAATATAACCATCTATCCAGCTAATCTCTGCCTTAACTTTGGCATGATTTTTTTACAGTTTTGTTTTAAAATCCCCATTTGAATTGCATGCATCACACGCTGCACACAGATGCCCCTCCCAACCCCAATGTCCCCACACACTTTAAGAGCAGATGTCAGGCAGGCGATTGTAAACATTGAGCCACCCAGATTAAAAATAACATTAACAAAGATTTGTTCTAAATCAATACATTAAAAAAATAATTCTAAAAATGCAATAAAACTGCATTTTTTTCTCTTTTTCTTCTTCGTGTTTAAAATCACCCCATATTTTGAACAATTGAAAAAAGTCTTTAACACTTCCTAAACCTACTACCGCCCCAAGTCCTTCCCACCAAAGAATCTATATTTTAACTGCTTTGAGATGGAAGAAAGGATTCTTCCATGCTTGAAAGGTAGGCAAACTCCTTGTAAGAGACTATTCTTGCTTTCTCTTGAAACCAAAAGGAGGAAGAAATATGCTTTACTAGAGGCCAACATTTTTAGCATAATCCGTGATATCTTGAAATTTCAAATCCAAGAGGGAACAGAACAATGCACCCATACTAATTTCTTATGAGGAATAAAAACAGCACCTTTCTTGTACAAAGATTTCTAATAAACTCCTTTACTTAAAACTTACTACAGCAAAAACTACCTTCTTGAATTCTTGACAATACGCCTTTAGGAACTGAATCAATTCATTTTCCCACAATTCTCTAGTCTTCTTTCTTACATCTGAAAAAGGATATAGTTTTAATTTAAGAAAAGTATTTTCTTGTGTAGAAACTTTACTCCTAATTCATGTTGCAGTTCATAACAGAATAATTATTCTGTTCTAGAATTGTACAAAAGAGCAACGCCATCTTTCATCTATTATCCACTTACAAATATTTCAGTCCCATCTTGACTGCGCTGAACTACTTAAGCAGAAGGGAGTCTAATTCCCTAAAGCCTCTGTAATGACCAAAATTTTTGCCGTGGAAAGGAAAGGAAGGATGACAAAATCATGAGATTGATAGTACCCTTTTCTTTCCCTGCTACTGCTCTTCCGTTCACATAATAAAAGAATCTCACTAGATACATTTTTTAATAATTTTGGCTAATTATGACTTTCTAGAAGAAGCTGTTCTAGGCCTTGGAAGACTTGTGGCACTCAGTAGGAGTTGGAATCTGTGACCCTCTGAACTACAAATTCTACAGATGAAAACAGATGTAGCCCAAGAACATCTGGAAAACTAAAGAACTTTCAGAGCGGTCATGTGGATTTTAAAGCCAAAGGATAGAGACTACAAGCTCCCAGTAGAAAAGGTAAGCTGAACATAATCAATGCTCTTAAAACTACTGATTGTTTTAAGCATTTTGCAAAAAAAAAAAAAATGGATTTTTTTCCCTTAGCAATTCTATTCTATTAGCAATCACAAAAAGTGATGTAAGAAACAATCATCAGTAACTTAAATACTGTTACCTTAAAAATGCAACTGACAGTATTTTTGGCAGGGAGGGAATAGAAGGCACTTATTCATAGGAATCAATAGGCCCCCATTTGTCCCAAGAAGCAGCAAATAAATACTATCAAATTCTTAAAAGAATTTGAAAGAAACATAAAAGACTTCTTTACAAAAAATATTTCAAGATCACAAACTCAGATTCATGATTAGATCTTACTTTTGATAAAGAAGAAGATCCAGTTATTTAACAACATCATTGCCCCGTAATTTATTGTTCGAGTTAAGACTTCCAGGAGACTGATTCAGCTTTAACCAATTCATGTTGGGAACTGCTTTTAAAACAGTTAAAAAGATCTGGAGTTTTAAAAACTTGGAAAGTTTCTCTGCAGTCAGAATGCAGATTCACTGTTAGCTTCAGGGTAAAGATCCCCCGGAGGGGTGAAAATGCCAGCTGTCATATTATATATCACTCGTGCTCTACTAACTACTATGGTTACTTTGCTTAAGTATAAATAATCTAGCAAGAGGGAAAACAAGCAACAAAGCCAGAATGAGGGTACATGAAGCTGTTAGGACAAGGCTATTCAACTGCTTATATGACAATACTTCTGATAACCATCCAGAGCCTTTCTGCTTAACTTTCTATATATTCCTTTATTCTAGCAAACAGTTCTGTACATCCTTCTTCTTTTTTTTCCTATGTAGCCAGTGCCACTGTCCACTTGCAGGGCTGTTTCTTCAACCTAGAATTGGAAACCCACTTTTCACTCCTATATATCTCTATGCTCTGAACCTTCTCCAACATTCTTAATCCAGTGTGTCATATGCCCAAGCTTCAGTAGCTGTCCAATCCGCCATTTGTTTTTCAAGATCAATTCCTCTAGCAAATGAGCAAAAATACTGAACAAAACAGTAGCAGGAAAATCAGTGTTTGTCACTAAGATAAAACTAACTTTGATCTAATACACATGACATGAGAATTCTACTGCAACTGTCCTGATGCAGTTTCATTAATCAATCACCAAGAATGTAAGCTCTATAATGATTTTAACACTACATCTTTTAGTCAATAGACCCTCTCCTTGGTGGTCACGATATCTAGGGGCTTTTTTGTGTTCTGCACCTGTTTCATTCTTGCTTTTAAGCATTTCAGGCTTTGCTTGATTCTCAAGTTTTGTCATAAAATTACGAACTTTTGTCATTACTTTCCAAAATGGTTTTAGAAAACACGCTTTATTCTTCTCTAATCTTCTTTATTAAGTTTATAGTCCACCCTATCATTTAATTCTTGGCAATTCCCAATGAAAAATACAGTAAAATGACCTTTTCTAATATCCTGACAAATGTTCATGTTTGTGTTTGTATCTTCATACAGTTAATAAATTTGAATCAAGTGAAGCTTATTTATGTTTTCCCACAGTAATCGGGCCTCAAAGAAAATGGATATGTTAATATTTGGTTGATGGTCATATAGAACATACCTATGTATATTACCTAAACATGGAAAACCAAAATTAACTGTGACCAACAAATCTTGAAAATCAAAGCCATATTTCATAAAATCAAGAATAAATACTGGGTCTAATGTCCTCATTTATTTCATTGGTAGGCCAATTTAATTTATCTTAGATTTCTATGCGTATTATGTTTGATCTAGAGGGATTTTTAAAAAAGAATTTTCTAATCAGGAGCCAATATTTGTTTTTGGATCTCCTGACTATGATTTAGCAGGATATATTTTGCCAAAATTATTATGACCCAATTTGGACAAAGGATATATTTCCAAATTGGCCCAAAGTATCTTTCAGAGAATGTTTTTGAATTGAAAGAGGTTTTCAGAAGTTATCTTAGTGAATAAAATAAAAAATTCACCACTGAAGTGAATCTAAATAAACTTGTTAAAGAAATTCATCTTGAAAGCTAAACATCTTCTCCCTAATGAACTAGTCCTCATTTCTTTTCACACACCCTTCTTCTGATTTCACCTACTGAATTTCTATAAAAGTTTCTAATAAACATTCCTTATTGCAACTTGTTTCTTAAGTCATAAATTCTCTTTCAGCTCACTGCCTTATTCTTGCTAGCTCTTCACTTCTCCCTTCCTTCCTTCACTTCCTATCTTCTCTCATATATTTTCACACATTCAAAACAGTATTCTTCCTTGCACAAATCCTATGCCTTGTAAGGTGTGTAAGACAAATTGCCTTTTTTCAATTTCTGAAAAATACCTTAATAGTCATAATTAAAGCTGGTGGAATATTAGTGTGCTATACGATGCAGTAACCATAAGCCAGTCATCTGAACAGGTGATCTACATCTTGTACAAACAATTCTCTTTCCTGAATGAAGACGAATATGTGTCCCAGGAGCTCCAGCACAAGTCTGAAAGCTCGGAAGACAAAACCTCTGGTCCCGGTGACCAATCCAGATTGGATCCTGCAATTCTGTTTCCTCTCCAACTTCTTTGACCCTT
Source organism: Ptyas mucosa (assembly GCA_012654045.1). Taxonomy (NCBI): domain Eukaryota; kingdom Metazoa; phylum Chordata; class Lepidosauria; order Squamata; family Colubridae; genus Ptyas; species Ptyas mucosa. The sequence goes on along the minus strand of WNWU01000012.1, from coordinate 4,070,109 downwards.
TGCAAATGGTTAGGATTTGTTTTGAAAAGCACTGCATTCGTATAACATGCATATTATTCATATATTTTCCAGCAAGCTTTGCACGTTCATCTTCTCTGAGAAAACCTCAGCAAGGCCCATCTGATTTCATTTCAACCTGTCTCTAATAACCAAGTCCTCCACATGCCAAATTTGAACATATGGCTCTACTAAAGCTTCTTCTTCCTCCACTGGTTCTGCCCCTGGCTCCTTCAGTCCTTTAAATGCAATGGCTTCTTTTGCAAAATGGTCAGGATGTAATGAATGTGGAACATATTATCTCAGGGTGATACCAGGCTGGATGTATCTGGAATAGCAATAATTACCAATGTACTTCCTTTCCAGCCCTACACAACTAAAGCCTCCTGATGAGGATTAAACTGTGTGGGGCCTTTTCTGGCCTCTCCTCTGCCATACTATCCAAGCTTTTGCTAGTAGGAGAAAGCAGGAAGAAGTCTCATCTTCAGGACAACATTTAGAGATTCAAGTTGCATATTAGCCCCAGAATCTTGGAAAAGATGCAATTTGGAACTGCCTGAAAATAACCTCCTGACTCACTTCCAAAACACTCTGGCCAACTTTCATTTCCAAAGTTTCAGATGGCTCCAACTGCCTGCTAATTACAAAACAACATTAGTGATTGAGACACCTTGGTTCCTCTGGCATGCCTCCATCAACTTGTTAGCGTTGACCTTTGGATTTTTAACGATTGGATCCTGTCTCTTCTTTCTTTTATCCTGTGGAAAGTGTTACAAAAAAAGAAGCTGGATTCTGAAATAAAAGAGAATGGTACTTCCTCCGTTTACTGAACCTCCTTGTTTAGGACCACATCTATGCTTGCAGACTGAGCATCTATACAGATGCTGCTGTTCCAAGCCTGTGATCTCACGGAGCAAACTGATTGCTCCTCAATTGGAAATACATTGTTGCTACTAGTTAAGACGCTAAACCAATCAGTCCCCAACAAATCAGAGGCCATAAATTAGTGGCTATCAAATTTTGTTGTTATTATTTTTTAAAGAATCTCTTACGTTAGAGATAATTTGGGATGACTCTCTTTTTAATGGCTTTATTGATGCCAGGATTATCTTTAAGTTCTGCTTTTCCTTTTCTTAAATACTGGAAGAAAACGAAGAAGCATTTATCCTAGCACCAAACATGCACTTTGGTAATAAAACACCAAGGACAAAACTTTGTTCACACTCAAAAGAGGAACCCTGAGATCAAAAAGAACCAAAGAGGGGGAAATTTTTTACTTTAACTGAGTAACTCTTGGGCAAGAATCTAGCACACATTTCCTTTCCAGGGAAGAAACCCCACCCGCAAGCCCTAAGAACAAACAAAACCAAGACAACTGCAACTGCTAAGCTCAGCATCAAAAGCAGCAGCCAATTCCTCTATGCCAGCCCCCATTTTTCTTTAGCAAATACAAATCCAAAAACACAGGAAAAAAAATAATCAAACAAATAAAAGGACATGTAATAACGCAGAGACTGGTGAACAGGGGCAGCAGGCAGCCCACAGCACCAGAAGTCCAAACTTAATAAATAACTTGTAAAAAAAATATCTTTTCTATTTTCCTTTTTGTGTTTTGTGTCTGTTCACAGTGCGTGAGCAAGCGTCACTGTTGCATATCCTCAAGCCTCTGGTCACAGCAGAGAGAGACAAGCAGGGAGCAACGCTGTCACTGGTGGCAACCCCGATGGCGGATGCTCAATTCCCAGAAACATACAAGCAGAGGCTGAAGAAGTACTTTCTCGTCCAAAGCGTTGTATATCTGGGCTGTCTGGTGCGGTGCCTGGAATGTCAAAGGCCCTGAAACGTAACCACATTCCAGGAAGACCAGACCTAGGACCCATCTCTTCCTGGCAATACTGAAGAAGACAAAATGGTCACGGGTGACTGAGCAGGTGAAGCAAATAATGCATGCCACTGGAGAGTTGTTCTAGTGAAGGCTGGTGCTTGTTGTGGTGCTCTCTCTTTTAAGATCTGGCAGCCAAGGACCCCTTCTCTGATACAGCAGCCACACTACATGGCTACCTGGTGAAGAAGGGCAGGTGATGCTGGCTGAGGATGCTGCTCGTGCGGGGTGACTCTGTCTTAGCCATGACATCTTTGAACCAGGATGCCACATCCACTTCCAGTGTCTCGTAACGCTTGATGAAGTTGTGTTCCTGAAAACAAAGCAGATGGAATGGAGTATTTTTCCCTTCTGTTACTAAAAGTCTGAAAGAGCAACTCTAAGTAGGACTTGGAGGGAGGGGGGAGAAACCTCCTCAAATCTAGGAAAGTATTCTGCTGGGCGTAGATCTGTGATGGCGAACCTATGGCACACATGCCAGAGGTGGCATGCAGCGGCCTCTATGTAGGCACGTGAGCTGTTGCCCCAGTTCAGCACTTCGCACGCATGCACAGGGGATGGGGCACATGCGCAGGGGGCCGCACACGCATTGCATTTTGGGGGTTCAGGCAGGTGGGCTTGCGCGCTTTGGGCACTCGATCACTGGCCTAGATTAACTAAGGTCAACTTTGTCAGAAACAACTATGGTTGAAAATGTACAAATAGACACACAATGATGCTGAATACAAGCAAAAACAAATGGAAAAAAATCATGAAAAAAGATCAGCTCAATAGAACTTCTCTGCTTTAGGAAACTGAGTATGTGTGTTTATGTGTGTGTAACATAATTATGATGATGATAATAATAAACACCAAATTCTGCACCAAGTGCAAATTGTTTTACAATTAAAGTTGACAGAAACCCCCCTATAGCTACTATATAACCATTCATTTTCAATACTCACAAGTAGCTTGTTGTACTTTGGTCTCTTCCTGTGATCTTTAGTAAGGCTAGAAGAATAAAAACACACATTCATAAAAACCACATTTTCCACCTGAATTTTGCTTAACAATAATTCTTTAGCACCAATATTTCATATTTATGTAAGTTATTCCCCTCTAAGTTTGCTAGTTAATAGAATGAAATCCATCATTATCCTGGCCCAGCCCAAGCCCTATTTCCACATCTACCCTCTGGTCATTATTTTCAGCTCAATGAAGGAGTCCCTCCTTTCTCTGCAATTAGCCAAGACACAGGACAAGGGAAAAAAGCAGGAGCCATGAACAGATTGAGAAGAGAGAACAGAAACGTATGGAAAGGCCCAACATTTGTGCAAAGTGAGCTGGAAGGCTGAGATGAGATTTAATTTTATGGAAAAATGACAAAGATCCTTGACTTCACCTTTTCACAAAAGCACATCACCAGACTGACCAAATAAAACTGTGTCACTGATCTTTTGATGCATTATATATAATTAAGCATTTATGCATAATTGATGCATTATATATAATAATTTGCCCTATTCCAAACAATTCTTGGTGACAATAAAAATTAACATAGATGTCCAGAAGAGAAAAACATGCATGCTGACAAAAAGCAATCTACAGGGGCTCAACCACCACCCAACCCCAAGGCCTGGGAGCACAGCCAGGTCCTCAAGGACTTTTAGAACATCATCAGGATGGGAATCATTCATATCTCCTGGAGTTACTATTCCAAAGGGCAATACTGTGACAGAGAATGTAAACTTCCTGGGTCCTGATAGGACTGGAGTGGGCCCATTTTCTACATATTATTAATTCCAGAAATTATTGACTACTCACTGTAAGTTGTTTTTGAGACAATTTACTCACCAGTCTTTTACAAAGGACTGGAAATCCACGGAAAATCCCATGTTATTTGGGAGAAGAGGAGGATCTTCCTGCAAAACCTTGGTGAGGACCTCAAAATCTGTTTTGCAGTTCTTATAGGGAAACTGCCCTGTAGCTAACTCAACCTGCATTGGAATGTGAAGTGAGAAGAAATGCCAAGTATTAAAAGTTAAAACAAGTTAGCAAAAAATATCACCCTCTCTTGCAGTAGCATTTAATAGGATCAGTTTTAGTTCACTGTGTCATAAGGTATTAAAAAAATATCATTTGCTGTTTCACTGGGATATCTTATATGCCAAGCAGGCTGCTTTCAGGCCTCTTCCCATGATGACCAAGGCATCTCCTCCATCAAACTGGCCGAAATCCTACAATATCACTGAATCTCATAATACTGTCACAACCATCCTAAGTCACAATACTGTTATGTAATGTTAGCTTTAAATTCAGCTTTCTTCTAAGATACTTTTAAACTTCGCTTTTGCATTCTTCACTTTAGAAAGAGAAAATAAAGCACTCTAAAAACTGCTACCATCTACTAAATATTAATAACTGCAGACATGAAAAATTATTTAAGAGTGCTGAGAATCTAGCAAGGCTTAATTCAAGAGCTTTGGCATCTATGTGGGCTACAGAGAAGACCTTTGAGGAATGCGGGCAGCCTGCAAGCTATGGATTGCCCATTTGCCATATCAAAAAACAAAGAAGAGAGTTTAACTTACCAGGGAAATGCCCAGGCTCCACACATCTGCACGGATATCATAATCGGGTTTTGAGGGATCAGGAGGATCTATTCTTTCAGGCTAAGAACAAAAAAAAAAAAAGCCATTAAAAGAACAACTGATTGCTAATTTCTTACCTGCACTTAGGAAATGACCCTCAATTATAGAAACAAAATAAACAATGGAACTACGATTGCATAATAGTACAGTACATTTTCAAAATCTTAGGCCATATTCTAGTGGCAACTCTGTATAGATGTGCTGTGAATCACACACCAGATGTGTGATTCTGATTCCAAGGGGACATCCTTAGGCAGAGATATACTGATATAATCTAAATGGGTCAGAATACTGTTGAAAAGAAAGCCTATTAAGGAATTGATACAGCAAACAAATTGGGCACACTGTAATAAGATTACAAAATTACAGCAAGATCCCTGAAGATATTCCCTAAACATTTCTCTAATCCTTACCGCCATATATGCTGCACAACCAGCACTCCGGGTTTTGGCTTTTGAATCTACCAGCCTCCCACTGATCCCAAAGTCACACAACTTGATTTGCCCCCTCTCATCCAACAAAATATTGGAAGGCTTCACATCTCTATGAATGACACCATGCTTCTCTTTCAAATAATAGAGGGCTTTCACAATCTAGGGAGAAGAAAAAGAATCAAAAATCAGTGCCGAAGAAATGACTCAGTGTAGGAAAAGTAATGTTTGCATTTGTTTAGGATTAGCAAAACTCAATTTCTATGAAGACATTTGCTACTTGGAAAGCAAAGGTTAGTCACTCACTTGGAAGATTATGTGATTATGTAGAATACAGTTTCAGTTACATAACTTAATATACTTACATTTATTATAGCATAACCTTTTATCCACATACATCACAAAACAAATGTCAAAGATTATTAAAAAGGGGAGGGATACATATGTGAAACCATACTTTTAGTATTTCTCCTTGGTAGGAGAGATGAACAATCTCCCTACACTGATTTTATTCCATTTTATTTTCATTAAATAATACTCATTCAAATTGTCAAATGTAGCTGAAAATTGGAGCAGACTTAATTTTTTCCCCCCTTCAATGTTAGGTTGACTTTTTAAGTTGTCAACTTCCATATTCCCATTCATTAATTGGCCCTTCCTCTAAGCTACTCATACAGCCTTCATGGTGGGTTTGTTTATTATTTATTTTGTTTAAATTTGATTTATATGCCGCCCTTCTCCGGAGACTCAGGGCGGCTTACAATGTGTTAAGCAATAGCCTTCATACTTTTGTATATTTATACAAAGTCAGCTTATTGCCCCCATAATCTGGGTCCTCATTTTACCTACCTTAGAAAGGATGGAAGGCTGAGTCAACCTTGAGCCTGGTGGGATTTGAACTTGCAGTAATTGCAGGCAGCAGATGTTAAGTGGATGTTAATGACTGCCTTAGGCTACTGAGCCACCAGAGCTCAGCAACCCTGCACATGCACACACACACCAAGGAATATTTTAAGGAAAATGCATGGGGAACATTAGGAGGCACAAAACACTTTTAACGATTTAAAGTCTAGAGCGAGATCTGTAAATATTTTTTCCCCAAACTCCTGCACTTACGTTTGCAAGCAGCATACATTTTTATTTGGGGTCAACCTTACCAGAGGTTATCAACACTCACCGCCACAGTCATCTTCCCCAAGATTCTCTCAGGAATGGGTCCTTGAATGCGTTTCTTCAGCTTCTCTGCACACGTGCCCATTAGCTCCATGGCTATAAAAACATCCGTCTATGGACAAAAAAGGGGGAAAATGAAGGGAGATATTGACCAAGTTAATCATATTGCATTTTAAAAATGGAGTAGATGGAAGCACTGGGTTCACTTACATTTGTGATGAAAGTCCCAAAGCACTGAACAATATAGGGACAGTCATGACTCTTCAGCACCACATCCAGGTCCATTAGGATCCTTTTGTTCTCTTCTTTGTTACCAGAACGACGCATTTGCTAAGGAGAAGAAAAAAGGATGGGGCATACCTGAGCATGGAGGGTAGATAAAACATTTTAAAAAAAATATGTGCTGTACATGCCTTCCCTCATGATGAGCACTTCCGTTATTTGTCCAATGATCATCACTATTTTCTATCTAAAAAAGACACTTATTGTAAATCTCTTCAACCTATCTCTCCTGTCTCAAAAATAAATAAATCATCCAAGCTATATTCAAAGTGAGTAAATTCCTGCCATTTCAACCCTGACTTCTTATTCTTTTAAGAGTTTTGTGTTTCAAGACTTTTGAGTTTCCAAACTCAAGTATATCTACCTCACCTTCACAGCTATGATGTGTCCTGTCTTTTTGAAGCGCATTTTCCACACTTGTCCACACGTCCCACTACCAATCTCACCAAGGTTTTCTAGGTCATGGATTTCAGCTTGATATCTCTGTGGGAAATGAGGACATATAACTTAGACACAAGCAAGTATTAATATAATGAAGATTGAAAAAGGAAAGACTGTTTTATGGCAACTTTTAGTGCAGTCAACAGTTATGTCGTCAGGCTGCAAAGTATTTTAATCTACTATATCTCTTATCTCTTCCTATAAAATATCCTTTATAAAGCCACATTAACTTGCCAATCTAAAGTGGAAATTCACAGCAGAACTTTGAAATTCCTGTCTGAAAGTTAAAGATTAATTTGAAAAAAATACTGTATGAAATACAATAAAAATAATAAGATGGACAACCCACAAATCCTATATCCAAGAATGCAGGTTATGTCACATTAGATCTGACTATGAAGTTCCTTATCACAATTTTCCAACCTCAAATGTGATTCAGTTTTAATCAGATACTGGGCTGGAATACTTTGCCTAGAGCAGGGTAGATGAAGTCAACCTACCTGGCCTCCAATGGTCAAATAACCGGTTTGCTTCATGATCTCCTGCAGTTTTTGATCAATTTCTATGCTAGGAAGGGAAAGAAAGAAAAGCTAAAGAGCTTATGGCAGCTTGTATCCTTGTATCCTTGACATGGGACCTATCAACACACACTCTCTGTGGGAACAGATACTATGAGTATACTAAGAGTATACACAATCCTATTATGAAGCTCCCATGCTCAGCAACAGTATCTGAATAATTATGTAAAGGAGGAAAATTCTACAAAGAATAGTAAGTAGTTTTGCATTCAACCCTCTTGACAAAATCAGCCAGTCCTACAACAAGCCCTCTAAATCATTCCCAGCTGTAAAGAAGAATGCAGATTGTCATGAATGTTTACTCAACTGGTGAATGCAAAATAAGCAGCAGGCCCAGTTAATAAACTGGCACACCCTTTCATGGACAGATGCTTTTAAATTTCTTGGGGCCTAATACAAATATTACACCAAATAAATAAGCTGCATTCCAATGCGAAGGAAAAATACTACATTTACTGAAAATATCTTAACATGAATTTGAAAGATCTGTTTTTTACATTCTGCCAAACATAAATCCTTACAGTATACATTACAGCCTACAACCCTGTTTCTCCCAAAATAAGACATCCCCTGATAATAAGCCCAATCGGGCTTTTGAGTGCATGGCAATAAGGCCAAGCGCTTATTTCAGAGTTCAAAAAAATATAAACCAGGGTCTTATTTTCGGGAAAACACAGTATGATGGCATTCGGACTACGGCAAGAAATCATGTTTTGTAATGACTTGTTTAGTTCTAATCTCATTTATGGTTGGCGAGTATGTAAGACACAGGAAGTCAGCAATGACTGCAGCAAAATATAAAACAAATTACTTTCAACCCTAGGAAGAGGACAACAGTAAAACATTTCCCCCAAAAATATTACCAAAGGAACATGGATTTGTCTGCATACAATAGTTACCAGGAGTCAAGAGCGACTCAGAAGCAATCAAATCAAATCATCAGCAATCAATCAATTAAATAAGCAACAAAGCTGAAGTATATAATGAATGGTCAGCCCCCACCCCAACATGCTGTCACCAAACATCATAATAGCACATGATCGGAAGTTCTTCTTGTATGGTATAGATTAAATCTGTATACTGCCATACTTGTTACATACATTTCCATTTCATTAGACATTAAAGCAATATAAAAGCTGTGGTATAAAGAGCTTCCCCCCCACTTCTTAGTAAATTGCCCTCCCCTAGTTTGAATATAAGCCTAGAAACTGTGACAAAAGTTCTTAAAAACATGGGGAAAATTAAGCGAGCGTTCTATTACCATTTGGTACTCTGCTCCAGCTGTGCTTACCTTTCCATGCTCCTGTGCATGAGGAATGGTGGCTGAGGAGGAAGGCCCAGGATATTTCGGGGGCGTGTTGGATGTGTGTGATGTTGGGGTGAGTTTTCCAAAGAGGAGGAACGGCTGCTACCATCGTTGGCTAAGGGAAGCTGCAATGCTGAGAAAGAAGAAGAAAGTTAGACAAAGGGTTAGTAGCTCACTAGGAATTCCTAGGCTGAATCATTTTGCCGTGTTAAGATGCAGTGGGTGTGAATTCCTAGAAGTTTATTATTATCTTGACTTCTTACTTATCAGGTTAACATTGCCATTTCTAAATATCAAATACTATTGCTCCTTCTGCACAGTAAAACCCATATGTGCAAGCCGGAGCTTTCAACTACATCACTGTGAAAATGGCTCTATCTTGGTCAAGAACTAAGATTTTCTTCTATGCTGCTGCACGAATCAGGGAGTCCAAATATTAATTGCAAAGAATCGTAAAAAAATAATACATTCCTATTATATTATCTGCTTCCAGATTTTGTTTTTCCTTTGAAGCAAACAGATGATTGTTCAAAATTTAATCCTGAAAACTTCTGTTTAAGTCTCTGCATGTTGGGATTTTGTAGTGGTTGGGGAGTGGGATGGCATTTTCTTTTCCATACTATATGCTGTACCAAGTCTCACTGGTTGAGTTGGGCACCTTAATAATAACAATAGATGTAGTAAGGGTTTAATGATATCGTTTTACACACACACACACACACACACACATACACACAGACTGTACCCTGTTTCCTCCAAAATAAGACATCCCCTGATAATAAGCCCAATCAGGCTTTTGAGCGCATGCACTAAAATACACCCCCCCCAAAAAATAAGCCCTCCCTGAAAATATTTAAACACATGTGCAGCTGGTCCCTGCCATTTCCTCTGGTTTCCTCCACACATCCCAAAATAATAAGACCTCCCCGAAAATACGGCCAAGCACTTATTTCAGGATTCAAAAAAATATAAGACAGGATCTTATTTTCAGGGAAACACAGTATTTATTTATGTCTGTAAAGTCATCCATTCAATATTCTGGGAGGAGAGAAAAATACAACAACCAGCAGCCATGGTAAAAACCCATCTGAACCACTCACATAACCATTCAACAGATTCTGTCTCAAATTCTGACTCCATGTGCAGTGACATAATCTGGTCTTCAAAACTCTATGAAAAGCAACCAGGTTTGGGACTAATCTAATCCCCAGGAAATGATATTCCGAAGAGTGAGTACAATGACAGAAAAAGATCTCTTCTGAAATTCACCAAATAGCATTCTTTAATAATGTCTTGGTGGATCTGATGGGATGGATAGATACAATCAGGGAGAGAAAAATCCCTGAAATTACCCAAACTCATCACATTCAGGGCTTTATAAGTAACTACAACCACCCGAAATGAACTCAGAAGCACATTCGTAACTAATGCATTGAGTAAAGATGAAATAAGCATCAATCAAAAAGCTGATATAATGACCTGCCTTGTGGAAAGATGAACAAACAAATGTAATAAATAAGTAACTGCCTAGACTAGGGGTATCAAACTGGTGGCCCATGAGCCAGATACATCACACGCAGGCTACAGCTACCCCAGCTCCGCAAAGGGAAAAAACACTGCGAAACATCATGTGACAGCAATGTGATGCCGCAAATTTTGACATCCATGGCCTAGACCAGTGATGGCTAACTTTTTTGCCATCGTATGCCAGGAGAGGGGGGGGGGCGGGGGAAGGTCGTGCGCGCACATGCCCACACACATGTGCGCGCAACCCCCCTACCCCCCTCCTGGCACATGATGGCCTGGTAGGCCCGTTTTTCTTTCTTACCTGGCTCCAGATCCTGTCTATCTATCTGGGAAGGGCGAAAACAGCCTTTCCCACTCCCTTGGAGGCTGAAAGTGGGACAGGAAGTGACATTTTTTGCTGTTCCCAGCCTCCAGAACCTCTCTAGGAGTCTCTAGGAGCCTCTCTAGGAATCTCTAGGAGCCTCTCTAGGAGTCTTTGGAGGCCGGGGACAGCAAAAAAGTCACTTCCTGTCCCACCGGAAGTCAGGAAATAGGCCCTTTCAGCCTCCGTAGGGCCTCCAAGGGAGTGTGAAAGGCTGTTTTTGCTTTTCCCAGATAAATAGACAGGATCTGGAGCCAGGTATGAAAGAAAAACGGGCCTTCCCCACCCACCCCAGTCCCTCCAGAGGCAGGAAACAGCCTGTTTCCCTACTTCTGGTGGGCCCAGAAGGCCCGAAAATCAGCTGGCCGGTGGGCGCATGCGCCCCAGAGCTGAGCTGGCGTGCCCACTAATATGGCTCCACCTGCCACCTGTGGCACGTGTGCCATAGGTTCGCCATCACGGGCCTAGACCATTGTATCTTGCACCTGCTGCAGCTTCCAGATGCTCTTCAAGGACAGGACCGGACCATGAAAAGCACATTGCAGTATTCATTCAGAAGGTGATTGGGACATAAGTGTCTGTAAGTAGAGTCTCTTCTCAGGAGTGGTATAATTAGCACATACCACAACTATAAAATCTCTCCTGACCATGGCTCCAAACTGCTTCTTGAACAAGATCTCAACCACAGAAGCGAAGGCAAATAAATGGCTTTCAAACAAGAACATAACTATTATAAAGAACAAGGTTGACCAATAGCATTAATCAATGCCATGTATTTTCTCTTTTTAAAAAATCTCTGTTTGATAAAAATATTCTAACAACCCACTGAAGGTTACAAAAGTTTTTCTAAGAACACTAGGCCTCTAGTAAAAAGGACATGTATTACTAAAATATTTCCAGATATATTATGTCCTTTACACTGTTCTGTAAAGTATTATTCCTATATTACAGATTAAGAAATAAATTCTGAGGCTGAGATATCTTCATATTCAGATTAAGGCTGCCCAGTCACTGCTGAATGGGATCTAAATTATAAATGAATAAATAATTTTTCATTATCACACATGAATTGACTCACAAAATACATGGAGTAAAGCTGAAAAGAAAATTGGAATGAATGTAACAGAGATATAATTTAAGAGTACAATTTCAAATGCTCAGGGAAGCCATCTATTTAATGATCCAGCGTTGTTGTTGTTTTTAAAAAAACAGTAAATGTAAAATAGATGGCTGTGGCTATTATGCAAGAAGTTGTTGCATAAGTGTTTTAAAAAGCTAATAAATTAGGACAAAATAACTGAGGAATTATCAGTCAATTTCAATTAACTCCAGAAAGAAATCTTCCCTGGCTAAAATGGCTAAAACATTTAGAGAAGGGCTGTCAAACTCCTGGTCCACAGGCCAGATGCGTCATGCGCTGGCCATGCCCACGCCCAGTTTAGCAAAGGGGGAAAAGTCCTGATATGTCACGTGATGCCACCGTGACGTGAGTTTGACACCCCTGATTTAGAGAGAGTTCCTTATATCTGGAAAACAAATAAATACATCTACTCTCAATATTACAGCCAGTTTGATATAGAAATTAAGATATTGTCCTAGAAACCAGGAGACTGATTCTAGTCCTGACTTAGGCACAAAACTAGTTGGGAGGTCAGTCACTCCCTCTTAGCCCTAGGAAGAAAGCAATCTTGTCAAGAAAACTGCAGGAACTTGTCCATTGATTCAATATGTACATATAAAAAATCTTAATAGACTTAAATATATATCTATCAATAAAGAAGAAGAATTGATACAACCTGACATCTAAAGCCAGTATAAAGGAAATAAATGAATGGAACAGAATGCTACTAAGATTCATTCACTTTTATTTTAACATTAAAATAATGTTAATGCTACTAAGATTCAAGACACAACTTTTTATTTTATTTAACAGTACCTATAGCCTATATTACTGAACTATAAACCACAGCACATAAAATTTTAGAGATTATTTTTGTTTTCTTTTTTGCAATCTACATCTTGTGGGGTTTATTGAAATAAATTGAAAAATCCTGTTGAAAACCTAAAAAAACTGTGGTGGAGACAATATTTTCCACTCTGCCCATTCAAGAAGATCAATGCTTTGGAAAGTCAACTCTTCCTTGATTCTCTGTCACATACTTTCAATAACATAAGGAATTGGGAACTTGGCTGGTGCCTATAATTAAGAAGCAACAATTTGCTTCTTGAGCAGTTATTTGTTGTCCATGAATGTCTAACATGGAGGTAAAACCACTGACCACTTAGATGGTGTAACTACACTAAAAATGATATTATGGTAGAAATGTAACTGACTTTCACAACTTCTATCTTTTTAACATGAAAAAATGGTTAACATAACCAAGATTGAAATGGAAAAGAATATAATATAATAATATTTGAAATTTAGCCCTTCCATTCAAAAGACAATTACTGGTAAATGTTTCTACAAATTCAAGATATATGTGATAAAGAGTGGGTTTTCTTGGGTTAAAGTGTGTTTTCTTCCAAGTCTTATTTTTGAAACATTACTTTTAGGTTCACATAGCACAATGAGTCACAATCTTAGCCCAGCATTTAATATGAATCCAGTTCATGAAGTTAGCTTATTGTTCAATGTACAATATCAATCCAGAAAACTATGCTGAATAAGCCTGAGTTAATCTAAACCTATCTAGCAAATATAACCCATATGAGGAAGTTTCAACTGAATTATCTTGACTGAAGCCCTGTGGGAAGCAACAGAAGGTTTGCCTCTTTTGCCTGTTTATCAGATTGCATGTTCATAATAAAAGCAAAAGGCTGTTTAGCATAATGTACAGATCGTGGGGAGGAAAATATAAATTTAGACCCTCACTGCAGATATTAAAACATAATTCAGAAAATCCAGAAATTTTTAATGTCTGTGGAAATGTAACCAAACAAATCTTTTTTTAAAAAATAAGTTTTTTTTTTAAAAAAACAAGAACAAAAAACAGTTTCCAATTTATAACAGTTCCGTATCGGTGTATATCCACAATTTATATTCCCCCCCCCCTACATATTCACATATTTATATTTGTGGATCCCTTATTCCTTACATATTGTATATACTACTCATTAGTTATTATACATACTATTATATCAATATATTACTTTACATACATTGTATATTTAATACCATTTTACGAACATTTCCTAATTTCTAGATCATCTCTATTATATATTTTCTTACTTATTATTCCTGTCGATTAACCATTTGTACCATTTATTCCATATTAAGTAATATTCCGTTTCATCTTTTTCTTTTATTTCTTTTGTCAATTTATCCATCTCCGCTCAGTCCAAAACTTTCCTTACCACCTCTTCGTCTTTTGGTATGACTATTTTTCCAATTTTGTGCATAGGTTATCCAAGCTGTAGTTATAATATGTAGAATTAGATATTATATTTCTTTATTATAATTTCTTGTGGGTATGCCCAATAAAAATAATTCCAGATTCCAGCCTATATGATGTTCAGTTATCTCACCAAGCCACTTTTTAATTTTATTCCAGTATTTTTTTGCTATTGCACAAGTCCACCATAAATGATAATATGTCCCGTATGATTTCTTACATTTCCAACAAATCGGTGATGTGTTTGGGAACATCTTAGCAAGTCTCGCTGATGGAAGATGCCATCTATAAAACATCTTGTACTGGTTTTCCTTATAAACCGCTGACATAGTCAATTTTAAATTTATTTCCCTAAGTTTCTCCCATTTCTCTAAATCTATGCTGTATCCAAAAATATTTGCCCGTCTTATTTTTTCTTTAACCATTTCCTCTTCCATTTTATATCTCAGTAAATATTTGTATATTTTCCTAATCAACTTTTCTTCAGTACCTTGTAAAATCCTGTCTAATTCCTGCTGTTCTTTTTGGAATTCGTATATTTTCTATATCTGGTCTGGATTTGTGTATATGTACACCAATCTGTGTCTATACCCTGATCTTTTAATTCTTGTTTGGTTTTCAAATTCCTTTGTTCATTTATCAGATCCTTATACCTGATTAATTTATCTATGTCTGTTAAATTCAGGCACTTCAACACTTTTATTGTGGATAACCAGTTTGGTATTTTGGTGTTTGTTTGTTTGTTATTGTTTTTTTGCCAGACCTGTAGTAAGGCATTACTAATTAAGTGTCTTTGGAAGTAACTGTGGGATTTATTTTCCCCATCCCATATGAATGCATGCCATCCTAATTGTAGGTCATGCCCTTCTAGCGTCAAGATCCTCTTATTTTTTAGTTCAATCCAATCTTTAATCCATGTTAACGCTGTTGCCTGATAATATAATTCCCAATCTGGGAGTGCAAAGCCTCCTTTCTCTTTGCTATCCTGCAGTAATTTTAACTTGATCCTTGTTTTTTTCCATTGCTAAATGTATTTTGTGGTTAATTTATTTAAATCTTCAAAAAAAGTTTTTCCTGGTTTTATTGGTGTGACTTGGAATAGAAATAATCTTGGTAGTATGTTCATTTTAATAGAGGCTATCCTTCCGGTAAGTGACAATTGAAGATTGTTCCAATTTTATTTTATTTTTTTATTTATATGCCGCCTTTCTCTGGAGACTCAGGGCGGCTTACAATGCGTTAAGCAATAGCCTTCATACTTTTGTATATTTTTATACAAAGTTAGCTTATTGCCCCCACAACCGGGTCTTCATTTTACCCACCTTAGAAAGGATGGAAGGCTGAGTCAACCTTGAGCCTGGTGAGAATTGAACTCGCAGTAATTGCAGGCAGCTGGAAGCTAAATACTACTTTTAACAGTAGCATTAGTCTGCATTAGTCTGCTTTTTTTCTAAGTCTTTTTTTATTTGTTGTATTATTTTGTTGTAATTATCTTCCTTAATTGAAGACCATTTAGCCGATAGCCAAATTCCTAAATATTTTACTTTCTTAGCTACTTGCATATCTGTTTTTTCTTCCAATTCTCTCTCTTGGTTTTTTTGTAAAGTTTTTTGTTATTATTTTTGTTTTACTTTTATTAATTTTGAGCCCTGCTACCTCGCCAAATTCTTCTACTTTTTGAGTTAATTTAGGTCCAGATTCTAACAGTTCTTGTAATATAAATACTAAATCATCCGCAAATGCTTGGACTTTGTACTCTTCTTTTTTAATTTTTAAGCCTTTTATGTCCTGATCCTTTCTAATTTTTATTAAGAGTGTCTCTAAAGTTAGGATAAATAGAAGAGGAAAAAGCAGACATCCTTGTCTTACCCCTTTTGTTATATCAATTTTTTCTGTGGTGTCACCGTCACTTTTGCTGTTTGAATTGTATAAATTTTTTCTACCATCTTTACAAATTTCCCCCCAAAAAATTTCCTATTTTTTAGTTCTGTAACAATAAATTTCCAATTTAAATTATCAAATGCTTTTTGGGCATCTCGAAAAACCAGTGCAGTTTGTTTTTCCGGGTGTGCCTCGTAATACTCTAATGTATTTATGATACTTCTCATGTTATTTTTTATCTGTCATCTTGGTAAGAAACCATTTTGATCTGAATGGATGCGTTCATTTTAATCTCTTTTAACTCTTTCTGATATTATTGAGGTGAATATTTTGTAGTCCGTTTAATAATGAGATGGGTCTGTAATTTTTACTTTGCTGACGATCTGTATCTTCCTTTGGAATGAGTGTAATAAATGCTTCTGTCCATGTTATTGGTAATTTGGCCTCTTCAAGTGCTTCATTAAATATTTCTAATATTAGCCAGTCTAATGTTTCTTGTGTATTTTTGTATAACTTGACAGGAATTCCATCTGGGCCCGGTACTTTATTGTTTTTTTGCTTTTTCAATGCAACCCTTAATTCCGTTGAAGTTATTGCGCCATTTAACATCTCTCTTTGCTCTTCTGTAATTTGGTTTATGTTCAGTGTGTCTAGATATTGTTTGATCTTGTCCTCTGCAATATTATCTTGGGAATATAACTTTGTAAAAAATTCTTGTATTATATTCTTTTTTTCTTCCCTTCTGTGCTGAATTACTCCTTTCTCATCCTGTAGTTGGTATATTATTTTTTTCTCCTTTCCTTTTTTTTTTAAATTTGTATGCTAACCAGCATCCTGGTTTATTTGCATGCTCAAAAAAAAATTGTTTTGCTATCTTAATTTTCTGTGCCATTTCTTCTTGCATGGTCAAGTTGAATTTGTGTTTTATATAATCTCTTTTTTCTTTTTTCTTATTATTTTGGGGCTCTTTCTGTAATTCAAATTCCACTTTTTAAAGTTCTTCCTGTAGCATCTGTTGTTGATATTTTCTTTTCTTATTTTTTCTTGCCATATACACTATTGTTAGTCCACGTATATAGGCTTTTTCTGATATCCTACAGGTTTTGTAGCAATGTATCTTTTTTGTTTACCGTAAAAAATAATCTCAGTTCTTTTTCTAACATTTGTCTGTATTCTTTGTCTTTTAATAAATTTTGGTTCATTGTCCATCTTTCCATATTATTTTTATTGGGTTATGATCCGCCCAATTATTGGTCTCTATTTCTATTTCTTCTCTCTCTTTTCGCAGTCCCGGTGTCACCCATGCCATATCAATCCTTGACCAAGACTGGTGCGGATTTGAGTAAAATGTATATTGACTGTTTGTCCCATGTACTTTTCTCCATGCATCCTGCAAATTTAGTTCTGATGTCATTTCAAAGAATGATTTTGGTAGTGTTTTTCTTCTTGTTGTTTTTCTTTTTGCTTTTGTAGTCTTTTTTAATGTCCAAATTGCGTTAAAGTCTCCAATTATGCATATATTTTCGTATTCCATTTCCGTTATTTTATTATGTATCTTTTTGTAAAATTCATATTGGTTGTTATTTGGTGCATATATTAACCTGAGTAATATTTGTTTTTGTTCTTTTTCTAACTCTTATCATCAAAATTCTACCTCTTCGTCCGCGTATATTAGTCTTTATTTTATTCTTTCTTTGACATATGTTGTGAAAAGAAAAAAAAAGTAACCAAACAAATTAACTGGTATTTTCCATGTTGTTCTATTATTATTCACTTCCCTTTGCATTCAGATAAACATTATAAAGATCCGAAAAGTACAAACCCTTTCTTATACCACACTACACTCACAGTCTCAATCCGAGAAGCATGCTGCTCAAAGTTTGATCATGCAAACAGATCTGTCAAAACGAAATCCATGGCAAAGGAGAAAGACATGCTGAAGAAAAGGTCATTTACTGCAGTATATTTCAATAAAAGAAGTGGCGAGGGAGGATAGAACACAATATACAGACAGACAGACAGACAGACATGCAAAAAAAAGAAAGGAAAGATACATTTAAAGGCATAAGCAGATAACACAGAAAGTGGAAGCACAGCAAAGCAAGCATTCAAGCAAGCACTGGGGACTCCGATATAGGGCATGCATCAAAAACATTTTAATTGGCATAGCTAGTTATATGACAGAATTCCAATGGCCTTTTTAGACCTGCTCTACTTCGAATTATCATGGTCAGATCATGTAAAACAAAAGCAGATGTACTGCACCTTTTGCATTTTTCACAAATCAGTTAAGATTATTGTCTTCATAGTTTACTTTCTGTAAACAAAGAAGCGGCTACTGAGATTTTAAATAACTGCTAGCTCAAAAAAATGACAGTGCTAAAACTAGCCAGAAAAGGAAAATTAAATCCACACCATTCCCAGATGACAGATTAAAAGCCAGTTTTTCTGACATCCTTTTGATAAAACATTTTTGTGACATAGGTCGCAAAAATAATCACATTGTTAGAATAAAATGTGTCTCAAAAGTGAACAGAAACAGGCAATAAAATAAGACATCTTGCAAATGTAATTCTCTATATATCTATCCAAATATAATCCTGATAAATTCAATAAGATACACATTTAAGTAAGTATGTTTAGGATTGCAGCATTACAAGTAACAGAAACCCAAAGCCATTGATAACTGATTGCCACAAAGAATCTAAGTCTCAACATGCCTATTCCATATGGGTAGATTTTTTTTTCTATTCGTGTTAATTTGCCCTAATTTGCCATTCTTCATGGAACTGCTGAACGGTAACAAACAGCAATTGTTCATCCCTGTGCTGAATAATTTGTTTTTAAAAAACACATATAAAAACATCAGAAATTAAGAGACATCCATTAGGATAATGGGCCATAGCTACTTTAAATAAGTTAATATAAAAACATGGCAAAATATAAAGGTTTTGAGTCTCATGGATACAGATATTTCTGAAATACCAGATAAGGTCACATTAAAGCTATCCTGAGTGACATGTATGCACCCAAAGGGGGGAAAAAATCAATATTAATGTTGAGACTAGTTAAAATAAATTTGAGTGAGAAAACTATGTGTTTTCAATGTTTTGCAATACTGTAACATATTACCCATATCATCATCATCATTAAAACTGTTATTCATCACTCATGGGATGAATGCTCTTTAAGTTTTTTTATATTTCTAAAGATGATGCTTTAAAACAGGGATGTCAAACTCGCATCGTCACAGTGGTGTCACATGACTTTTTCCTTCACTAAATTGGGCATGGGCGTGTCCAGCATATGATGCATCCAGCCCATGGGCCGTGAGTTTGACAGTCCTGCTTTAAGACATTGTCTCAAAGTTCAGGGCTCACATAAAATGATACTGATGCCCGAGACTGATCGCCATCAGATTACCGAAATGAACTTGCAATCACATTTCAACTCCCATTGGCATACTTGGCATCCATGGCACTTACATTTAGAGTTAAATAAAAATAAGCTCCACAAACTGTCTATTGCTACATTTAGAGACAACAAATTTTCACCTGGTTTTTCCTGGTACTTAAGGTTTGTTTGCTGGTTGGTTGGTTGGTTGGTTGGTTTATAAAATGTATTGGCTACCCATCTTACCTTAAGGTAATTCTGGGCGTTTTACAATGACAATATTTCACTGCAATACCAAGCTCTGACTGCAAAATTAACATGCATATCTGATGAGGAGAGAAGACTAATCACTTACATAGAGAATAAAATTAAGCCTATGCTTAATATTTCCAGTAGCCTTATATTTATTTTAAATAAATATTGATGGTGGGATAATGGACTATGCAACAAACTGGCAAGAGGGAGAGGAATTTTTCAACTTATGTTAAGAATAACTATCTATACATAGAAATGCCTACAAACTCTGTTTATAGGAAGGCAAATAATTCCGCAGCCTTCATCTCATTTTGAAAAGTTACTGATTTACATTCTCACCTCTAGCCAATTGTGGAGTTCTGCATATTGTGATCTGTTACTTCCCTCAACATTTGCATTTCAAGAATACTGTACTGGAATAATTTTTATAAGGACCAGCTGTTGTCCTTTGTGGGAACAGTGAACTATGAATTTAGTGATAAAAATGAAGAAATTATGGAAATCAGGACAATATAAATTCATTATTGCTGTATAATTTCTGTTTCCTTGTTGGTTTCTGCAAAAATGAAACATTTTATTGTTCACTGAGTATTACAGGGAAAATAGGTTACTAGTAGAAAACAAGACAAAGCCAGGTCCTTCCATGAAAAATATGCTCTGAAGTGTATAATGTTGAATTCCTTAAGCAAATTGATCAATAACTTATGACTGCACTGAATTTGCTCTTGTGACTCAAGTCATGCTTTCAGGTAGCACACTTTCTAATACCATTTTATTATTGAAAATTTTGATAAAACATGAAAAATTTTAAGAAATCACTTACACACACACACACACAAACAGAAATGGAAAGCATCCAGTATCTTAGAACGATGTTGAACTTGGAATTTACTCTGCATTTACTTTTGTATGGATTTATATGAGCTGATTTATATAGATGTTATTTGTTAATAGCTAGCACAACTTTTTTTAAAGATAATTTTGGAAGCATTTTATGACTCTAATATTATAGAATATTTAAAATTATAGAACTATTCAGTGTCATGATCTAAATGACTCTCTAAGCAGACAAAAATCAAGTAGCATCTGAATAAAGGTGCAATATGAAAAGTAGCCCCATATTGAAATGATAATGAAACTGTAAAAGCCAAAATTACAAAAATGGACGTTGGTCTTACCTGAACGTCTCTCAGTGCGCTGCGGGAGAATCCAAGCGTGGGTTGACTTGTATCTATTTGCCAGAGACTGAGTGTAGGTTTTTTTCATTCTTTCTTGACCACGCCCTCTCTGCTCAGCTGAGCTC
>WNWU01000012.1:4013098-4039274 GCA_012654045.1 Ptyas mucosa | reverse complement strand
GAGCTCAGCTGAGCAGAGAGGGCGTGGTCAAGAAAGAATGAAAAAAAACTACACTCAGTCTCTAGCAAATAGATACAAGTCAACCCACACTTGGATTCTCCAAGCAACACACTGGAGAAAAATACTTTATAAATGTTTGTACCTCTACTACATCTTGTTTCACCACCTTTATCCCGAAATTCCTAAAATACCGTACTTTTCCTGCTGTCTGTTACTTCATTAAATGCAGATTCTGCCTGTTTTCCTAAAAGATGGGAACAAATTACTTACTGCAGATAACAAAAAGGTGTACACGTAGTCCTTGACTTACAACCATTTATTTAACAACTATTCAAATTTACAAAACACTGAAAAAGTGTCTTATGACCAATCCTTACACTTACGACTATCACAGCATCCCATAGTCACATGATCAAAAGTTCGGGTGCTTGCGAACCAGTAAGTGCTTAAGACAACTGCAGTGTCATGGGGTAACATGATTGTCATTTTTTTAATCTTCCCGGGAATTTCCAACAAGCAAAGTCAATTTTCTTAACCACCACATAATTCACTTAGCAACCATGGCAATTCACTTAGCAACCATGGCAAAAATCTCCTAAAATCAGAACAAGTCACTTAATGAACACATCATTTAACAACAAAAGTTCTGTCCCAACTGTGGCCACAAGTCTAGGACTACATGTATGATCTTTCTGAAGAACATTAGAGATAGAGTTCTAACAAAACCTCCTATTTATACCTGTTTACATTTCTAAAAAGCAATTTTGCTAAGCAAAAGTAGCTTTCCTTACTTTACGCTAATATCACAAATTCAAACAGTTCAGTTTTCCTGCCCTATTCTTTTTTGGAATGTATGGAATGCAATTAACAATCAGTAACTGCTATTTGATACAATAAATGAAAGTAGTCCCAGATAAAGGATATTTGACTATTAATATTTTAATATATCATTTTGTAGTTCAAAAAACAATAACTCTAAATCAAAATGTTATGTTTGTCTGCACATAACTAAAATCCATACAGGTAATCCTCAATTTACAACCATTCATTTAGCAACTGTTTGAAGTTACAACAGCACTGAAAAAGCGAGTTACAATCAGTCCTCACATTTATGATCATCACAGCATCTCCATGGTCACTTAATCCTAATACAGGTGGCTGGTAACCAGGTTGCATTTACAGCAGTTGCAATGTCCCATAATCAGATGATCACTGGCTTCCGACAAGCAAAGTCATTGGAGAAGCCAGCAGAGAAGGTCGCAAACTGTTTGCAATTGTAGGTGGCATCTCACTTAACAAGCATGGTGATTTGCTTAAGAACCATGGCAAAAAAGATTGTAAAATTGGATGCAGTCACATGATACTTCACTTAACAACCACACTGTTTAACGACTTTACCAATCCCAATTGCGGTCAAAAGTTAAGAACTATCTGTATTTCATTACTAATTTACAGCATTGACAGCACCACCAGAACAGCTTGGACCCAAGATCTTATCTTGGACTGTAATTTTTTTTTATTTAGAGTTCTATACTGCTTCATAGTGCTTTACAGCCCTCTCTAAGCGGTTTACAAAGTTAGCATATAGCATATTTCATATTAGCATATTGCACTAGCATTAGCATATTGCCCCCAACAATCTGGGTCCTCATTTTACCCACTTCGGAAGGATGGAAGGCTGAGTCAACCTTGATTTGATCTGCTGATCTGCTGAACTAGCAGTCAGCTGAAGTAGCTGCAGTACTGCACTCTAACCACTGCGCCACCTCGGCTCTCTATTTGACGAACCAGTATTTAAAAGAATGACTACTGAGAAAAAATCTCTAACATCAACTGATAAGGTTTCTGATAAGGTATCAGAAATAGGGAAAATGCACATTTTTAATGCACAAAAAATTGCTATTCATCACTGTACTTATTGATTCCTTTGGGATTCAAGCAACAATATTCTGCATAAACAAACTTAAAACCTCCTTTGAATCAAACAAATCAGCTCTTGGTGAGACTACACATTTCTCACAATATAGTTTTCTCGGCAATAAAGTGCAGCAGTTAAACCTTGTCCTCTTTCAACTTTCCAGTCTAGCTTACTGCCATTTCCCAATGATCTTCCGTCTGAGTGTTAACTAGGTGTAATCCTGTTTAACTTTTCATAGTTGGCCAAATTTTCCCAAAATGAATTTCTATAGAAGTAGGGATAGAACGGTATAATAAAAGGAGCCAAAGAAATGTTTTCTTGTACCTGTTTCATTAAGTTTTATTTATCCAAAGCCAAAGTAATGCAATCAAGCCTCAAAGAGCTAATACCTTTATATTATTTATAATATACAGTTTGCTTCATTCAATCCTCTACTAAGGAAGGCTAATTTTTAGAACTAGGCTATTTCAAGTATGATTTCCTATATATGATAATCCAGGTTTGAATGTAAAGATAATGACTAGCAATATACTTGGGATAAAATGAATGTGATTCTGCCAGTTCCACCTAGTGGTATAAGCAAGATTTCGTTCCCTACCAATCTGCTTGCAAACTAATTCACTGACAATATACTCTTTGCCTTTACTTTGGAGGTATAGAACAGCATATTACATTTTCAACGTTTTTCTGCAATCACAAGTTGTTGTTTTTTTTTTTAAATTGAAGTCTCGTCACCCACCCATATTTAGGGAAAAATGAAAATCAAGTATTTCAATAAATAAAATAATAAATGGTTAAAATAAAAGGAGTTCAAAACCTGAAACTAACAAGGAATTTGGGTTTTACCTGACCTGGGGTGAAGCTTCAAGTTAGAAGAACCTACCTTGCTATAAACTGCTCAACTAGCACAATTAGGTTTAGGCAGAGCTTAATTGCCCGAGTACATCTATTTTAGATAACAATGTCTCTAAACCAATCAAGCGCACATGTAAACTTATATATGTATAGCGAGGGTGTATAGCAAAGGGTGAAAATGTTTGGTTCATGCAAAAGTTGAAATTACAAGGTTTGAAGGCCATTCATTCTCTTTCAATGGTGTAGAGAACTGTAGAAGGGGCGTTGGTCCTACCTGATATGCTCCTTCTCAGAGTGCGGGGAAGATCATCCAGGAATGGGTGGTGCTCTGCTTCTCCGCTTGGAGACCGAGTAAATTTTTCTTGGCCACCCCTCCCCTGCCTGGGTCTTCCCCAGTTCCCCAGTTCAATGATGATGAGGCTCACAACCTGTGAAAAGATCAATCCCTCCCGGACTATGGACCAGACGGTCACCAGACAGTCACCAGGGTGGGGCTGGATGATCTTCCCCGCATTCTGAGACGGAGCGTAACAGTAGGACCAATGCCTTCTCCATTGTGGCGGGGAAGATCATCCAGGAATGGGACTTACCAAAGTCAGTCAGTCGTACGGGTGGGAAGCAGTCTGGTCCGAAGTCCCCCGCTCTGTGCACGTCCCAGGATGATTCACCTGGTTCCAGCTATGCCAGTCGAATACAAAGACCAAGAAGCGCAGGGCGCAGATGCTCAAGGCCGTGGATGGACCTGAAGCTGCCCGTGAGGTCACGCCAGACTGACTGCAATCTCCCGGAAGTAATGAAGAATGAAGACGTTGCAGAAAGGAACCTGGAACCCAACAAAGAACTCCCCCAAGGGAGGAAGATCCAAGCTGGCAAAGGGTCCGGCCAGTCATAAAACCTGCTGGGTCGCAGACTAAGGCCTTGGAAGCCATTCCAAGTCAGTGGTCCCCAGAAAACCCCTGTAAGATAAAGTGAGGGTCAGCCTGAACCCAATTGTGGTGGATTGGTATTTCTATCAGGTCTGATCCTGTTGGGAAAGACGCCAGGAAAGGAATCCGGCAACCGACTCGATGGTGAGTAACCCACCAATGCTATCAGTAACCAGAGCCCTGCTTGAGTACAACCATAGCCATCAAATGATGGGAACGGTAAGTCCCGGCTACCTGACCGCTCCGAAGACAGGCGGCCGTGGCCCCGTCTGCTAGGTGCCTAGTCTATGTCCAGTAGAACGTGGAAAATCCCGTGGACATGAAAGGGTAGAGCCAGCAAAAAGATGAACATCTATGCTTCATACGTCAGTGAAGGTCGTCCGGGCAGCCATCATAACCAGTCAGTGATAAGGCCGTCTAGAGCCTATGATGAACAGAAGTGCCCCAAGGTAGTGATAGCCCTGCATGGCTCTTTGGCCCCTGATGCTAGCCGCCCAAAAGGACCAAAGAGGTTCTGCTACCCCAGGCCCAGGAACCTCCTGCCCTGAGGGTCCCGGAAGGGAACTACGAAGTGGGTCATAAGGGCGGTGCAGACAGGCAACCAGGGATAAGCAGGGCCATTGGACTATAAAATTCCAGGCTCAAGCAGCTGCAAGTGTCCGGCACGTAGCTACTGTCCCGGGAGAGGTGGTTCAAGGCAATCGGACCCCAGGCCCTAAGCCAGTAGGACGGAGCTGTCCGCCACTTCAGCAAATGGGGGTATACACGGTAGGGAGTCAGTGCGTATGCCCCCCCCCAGTGGAGGTAGCTCACAGTGGAGAGACGGCCCCGCCCCGCCGAATAAGGCAGGTCAGGAGGCCCCCTGCTGCAAATCTGACTGGAATTAAGTGTTAGGGCGGCCACAAGGCAAAAGTCTGGAAGGTAGGTACCAGAAGGATATACTGCCCTCTAAGGGTTCCCCAATACCCCCCACAAGGGAGTAATCATATGTGAGACTACTGATTGTAGGTCCCGTTCAGTGAAAAGGCCCGGCCCAAATAAACCCAGAACCGGAACTGGTAACCGGAGTCCAGTCAGGGAGTCAGGAAATGGCTGGAAGAAACTGACGCCTGGTTAGCCCAGGTGCCCTAGTAGCAGCTCCCCCCACAGACCAACGAGAGGTCAAACCTTGCTGCTGACTGAAAGTGCCGGTCGTGATAAAGTGAAAGCCCAGAGGCCTTGTACAGCAATCCGCAGGAAGGCAAGAGAGGTGAACAACGTGTTCCCTGGGTCAAGATTCCTGTCAGCGCCCCTCAAAATCTCCGGAAGCCGGGGTAGAACGGCAAATGTTCGCACTGCCGACCGTTAAGATCAGTGGCTGTGTCGCCCTGTGGGCTAGGGTACCAAGCTTGAGCCAATGCGGCAGATAGATGGCCCAGCAGGGTGCTCAACGAAGGCCGAGCCCCCCTTTGTCCCGAACTGACATTCTACTCTGCAGTAGGTAGTGAGCCTGATCCTTAAGTGAGCCCGCGACTGTCATCCCTGGCCAAAGAGCAGCCAGAGGCATCTGCACTCGGCGCTACCTCCGAGTCCAAAGGGCCCCGTCGAGAATAGAGAAGGAAATAGTAACAGCATCATTTGTACCAGACAGGCGTGTCTCTCCAATACCTGCCAATGAAAGCTGGGTCAAGAGCCTCCCTGAGGCGAGTGGAGCCCTTGCCGGGGTGGATGCATAGGCCAACTGTCACTTACCCTTACCAACGGCAGCCCATATCACGGCCAGATCAGAAGATTCGTTGTCGCTGTGGAAACACTCAGAAGGGCTGGCAGGCATGGCACATCATAAGCGGCCTCGGCTGAAGCTCAGCGACTGGTATAACCTAAGTGGTACAGGCATGGAAACATTGTACAGAGTTAGCATATTGCTCCCAACAGTGGTCGGGTCATCGGTTGACCGACCCTGGTAGAAGGGAAGGTTGGTGCTATTCTGAATGCTCTCGTAACTTAGTGTCCAGTACTGCTCCATGTGCAAAATTTGCAATCGCTGCCAACTCCAGGCCCCTATGGTGTGCCCTGGAAAGGGGTCTCTGCACTGTCCTCCGTGGTATCACTGCCCCTCATGTCCCTCTCCAAGGCAGAGGGCGAGCCAAAAATGGCCACCGTGGTGGCTGCTGCCTGTGTAGACTTACATATCGCTCCAGTGTGCCAGTTCCACCACCCTATGTAGTATACGGATTAAGCTTAGTGGCACGTGGGGTCTGTGGGTACAGTATCTAACCCTTCCCCTGTACGAGAGGGTGTAAGGACCACTCCCGGGTCGGTAGTAAGCTGAGGAAGGGCTAGGTGGCCAAGGAACCCTCCTGTGTATAGGCGGTTCTGACACCCCACGTGAAGGATTAAGGACCTCAGGAGAGGTGTCAAAAATACAGGCAGGCCGTGGCCAAGACCACGTTAAATAATGTGAGGACATGGAATGCTATAGCAGGTGTCCCTCTGATTGGACCACCTGTGCAGGGAGACTTTGTGGTGGGCCAGAGTGACCCTTGGAAGCACCGCCCTCAAAGAGCATGTTGCAGCTCTGAATAGAGTCATGGGAAATAGGCTGAGAACCATACAGCTAGCTAACCCATCCTATCATGGAGGTGCGCTTCCCCTTAGAATGAACCCACTACTGTGGGAGGTAAGGTTGTGGCCATCGTTACCAGGTCTCCCCCGAAAGGGAGCAGGACTGCAGTTCCAGGCATGGACCAACCGGAACCTGTAGGATAAAGCAAACCATATCAGTCAAATGCGTGTAGCTGAGCGCCACCTGGAGGCTGGCGCAATGACCGGCATGCGGGTGCAGGCAGAACCAGAACCTGAGAAAGAGTCCTATGCAGGAGCAACGGAGTCGCTGTGAGAGGGAGAAAACGCCCTCCAAATCCTGTCACCTTAGGCGCCCCTTCTAGCTCCTGAGATAGTAAGGGGAGTACTGATGGCTGGCAGAGGAAGTCTCAGAGCGGGGCCTATAGCCCAAGGCTGATCAGGACCAAGTTTAACATGCTCCCATTAGCAACTGCTGCCCTCAATCCACTTACGAATAGTGTGAAGGGTGGGCCTTACTCCTCTCCAGCTGTTGGCATGCAGATTGTCTTGCAATGCATAACTGCTGCCTGTGGGAAATGGCGGTAAGTCCGCCCACCATGTTAACTTGGGGCGGGTGCACTGAAAAGGCGCAGCTGGCTACATGGTGATAAAGGTGCCAAATTCCCCCCCCCCCCGTTTGGTCGGACGCCTGAGCTGCCTCACGGCCGCTAATGGCATAATTTGTTTCTCTCTGTAGCCCATGTGGCATCCAACAGGTCAGCTTGGAGGGAGCTTCTGCAACTGCGAGAGCTACATGTTAGCCTTGTGCGGTCGAACCTCCAGGCTATGAGGCAGACTGACCCGAATGGGCTCTCCTGCCTTGGCTATCAGGCGCTTGGGCTCTGCCATCACTTTGACTATGGGGAAAAAGGGATTGATCGTCTCGGCACCTTGCCTCAGCAGCTGCAACAACTGACTTAACCACTGAGGAATGTCATTACATAAGGCAGACTGGCTCTGATGGAGCTCCCCCGTCTTGCTTCAGAAGCGCCTGGTGTTACTGCTGAATTAACTGCAGAAACAGGGCGGTACTGGTACAAATGAGTCTTCCCGCAGCGGTTGTCCAAGCGCCTGGCGCTTATGCTAATTAAGCTCTATGGCAGACTTGTGGATTAGGCAGACTGGCTCGAAAGAAAGCACTCCTGCTGTCGCAATTATACGCTTGGCGCTATCAGAGTTAATGTATGTCAGAGGGCCGACATACGCAAAGAGACTGCTTCTGTCCTGCTATATGCCTGGCGCTATCAGAGTTACAGTATGGCAGGGGCAAACTGGTCGAAGGGAGTGCTCCTGTCACCACCAGTATGGAGTTTGGCGCTATCAGGGTCACTTCGTGGCATAAGGCTGACTGGTTTGCCGGGAGCGCTCCTGTCACAGCTATCATGGCGCTCGGCGCTATCAGAGTCATTTTGTGGCAGGCCGCCTGTCTCGCCGGAAGCGCTCCTGTCGCCACTATTATGGCACTCTGCTATTAGAATAACCTCATGGCATAAGGCAGACTGGCTCGGAGAGAGCACTCCTGTCTCTGACACAACGCCGCTATGAGCGGCCGCCATGTTACCTTGTCCGATGGGCAGACTGGCTCGCCAGAGCTCTCCTGCCATGGCCGCTATAGTGTGGAGCGCAGATGCCGCCTTACTGAGGCGGGAAAGGCAGACCAACTCAAAATGAGCACACCTGCCGCGGTCTGAATTGCGCTGGTCGCTCCCCGCTCAATGAGCTATGTGGGAGACCTCCCATCTCGGTGTAGCATTGGGTCGCGTCTTCGGGTGGAAACGGGCAGACTGACTCGCAAAGAGTACTTCTGCTGCGGCCATTGTGGCGGCAAAGATGTCAGCCGCTTTCCACTCACAAATCAGGCAGACTGGCTCGTCTTGAGCACTCCTGCCGCGGCTCTTGAGGCGTCAAACGCACTTGCCGCTGTCAGTATGCCTGGACGAAACCAGGCAGGGACTGAGTCCCTCTCTGCATTCACATTTGATTGCCAGGGGCAGCCCGACCAAAGGCAAAGCTCCCTCTGCTGTCACGGGATTGGCAGGGGCCTCAGCCGAACGTCAGGCCGGTAGGGAGGATTTCCAGAGGACTGCTAGCCAGGGACCATGGTTCGGTTTCAATTCCTGTCGTATTTCAAGTAATTAGGAATGGGTGAGCCTCATTTTCTCAGTCTCATCTCATGGAGGACTGAGTCGAACTGGGGAGGACCCAGGCAGGGGAGGCGTGGCCAAGAAGAATTTACTCAGTCTCCAAGCAGAGAAGCAGAGCACCACCAATTCCTAGATGATCTTCCCCGCCACAATGGAGAACCTCTCTTTCTACATTCGGGCAATAATTGTACAACCAGGAATCCTGTTTGGAAACTACGTAATCTGAACTAAGAAATTTGAACTATACAAACTAATGTATATTCTTAATGTTCCCTTTTTTCCACTGTTAAGTAATATTATTTAAATGTTAAAAATTTAATTGTATACCATGACATCAATATGTAAGGCTAGCTTTGTATTGCGTTTAAGAAATATTACCTTTCTTTCTCTTTTTCTGCATTAACACTTTTTAAAGAAATATACTCCTACAGAAAAATAGTTAATATATTATCTATTTCACAATAAAAAAGTTTTTAAAATTTGCTGGATTATATCTGGAAAGAGCAGCTGGCAAGGCGAAAAACAGCATAGGTAAGAGCTTCTGAAAGGCAAGATTGAGAAGGCCTGGATGATAATCTATTTAAATACATTCTTAGCCTGATGGGCTTCAAAGCATTAGTAAGCAAGCTTCCCCAAGACAAAACATGCTAGTCGTATTTTCAGCACTACAAGACTGCTACATCTCAGGTAGGAAAAACCATAGTAATTAATTCACAATTCACAGCTACAGTAGCTAAAGGCAGACAATGAAGAAGTTCTTTTACATATACCAAAGAGAATATTTGGCAAGACAAGTTGAATCAAGATGAATAGCTGAACATTTACAATATAATTGCCCAATTCCAAAGTATGTCCTTTAGACATAAGGGAATGTAGGAACAAGTAAACTCAGAACTTTCAATAAAAGATACCACAACTGTAATATTGTTAAAAGTACAATGTCAATCTGAAAGCAAAACAAATAAGGGTAGTTCTTAATGTAGAACAGGGGTGTCAAAGTCATGGCATCATGTTGTCGTCAAATGATATATCGTGACTTTCCCTTCGCTAAACCGGGGTGAACATGATCAGTGTGTGACGCATCTAGCCCGCAGGCCGCGAGTTTGACACCTCTGGTGTAGAACATTCTACCAACATACAAAACCATAGAAAGCCTATGAATAAAAACTGGATTTTAATTTCTGCTTCAGAACTACTGCTAATTTCTGCTGTAGTTATGCAAGTATGGCATGAAATCTTCAGTTACATTAACTCTATTAAAAAGTTCTTTGCCAATAAAATAGTTTAATTTCATCTTTTGAAATTCTGATATATTGT
Source organism: Ptyas mucosa (assembly GCA_012654045.1). Classification (NCBI taxonomy): domain Eukaryota; kingdom Metazoa; phylum Chordata; class Lepidosauria; order Squamata; family Colubridae; genus Ptyas; species Ptyas mucosa. The sequence goes on along the minus strand of WNWU01000012.1, from coordinate 4,029,510 downwards.
TTGTGCAGGTAGCATTACATGCATGTCTGATTTCTAAAGGTGTTGTTTTTGTTAAGCGAGGATCATTTCCACCTAACACCTCCCATCACAACTTCCATCTTTATACAGATGTATTAGACTACAAATTTCAGAATTCTTAGCCTGGTACTTGAAATCAGAACCACCTGGAAAGCATTGGACTGGGCAAGGCAGGTCCAAAGAGTGATCTCAAAATTCTTGGGTCTCTCACAGAAATATGTTTGGGATCAAGGAATATTTGGACAGGAATCAATCTGGGAAACTATTTGTGGTTGCTGCCACAGGTTGTGAGAAAGACAGTCCTTCAAAGATAATGCAAATGGCAATACCAAAAGCACAACTCATTCATATATTGCTATAGATGCTGCCTACTGTTCAGCTCCGTTTTCTTCAACTTGTCCTAGAAATCTTAAAGCAATTTACATTCTGCCAAGCTCCGAGGTTGGCGTACTCTGCTCCGATTTTAAATCTTGGCTAGAGTTGTGGTTAATTAAAAATACAATCTTGATTTTCTGCCCTTAAGCAAACTCAATAGCAATGACAGTTTGCTACTAGGTTCTCCCTTTGAGACAACTGCACTTACACTAGAAAAGTCTTACTTCATTTTCCTATAGGTAGTGGCTTTTTCTACCCCCAATATTAACATGCACTGTATCTGCTGTTTTCCATCAGAGACATTTGGCAAGGATTAGGCAAGAAGGTTGGTAAGACATGATCCAAAATGCACATAATTTAAATATTACCTGTTTTCATAAAGTGCTTTGACATAATCAGTAAAGGAAGGTGCTAAGCAACTAAATGCAGCTGTGGACAATCAAACACGTTTTCATGCATGGCTTGATGCATCACTTTGTCTAGCCAGTCAGGATGAGTTAGGGCTAGATAAAAGGTAGTAAAGGAAAAATACCACAGTGGGAAAGAAGCAGGGTCAGACACACATTTGGAACAGAAGCAGAAAAGTGGCAATTCTATGCAGTTGAAAGAAGCATTAGATAAATGATGCAAGAAATCCAAGCTGCGATGATAAAAAGTTCTGGTACCTGCACGTTGGGATGGAGCGGGAGCAGGGCTTAGAGTGATCACAATAACTGGATTGGGAAAAGGAAGAAAAAAACACGATAAATCACAACAGAAACAGTCAAATCATCAAAATGAAAATAATTCATGTTCAAATCAATTGCAGGACAAGGAATTCAAGAAATTCAGGTAAGGAGAAATCAACAAAAGGGACAGAAAGATGAAAATGAGATGTATCAAACAAGTGAAGAATCTTGCTCTACAATTTAATCAAACACGTGCAGGATCAGTTTCTTCATTGTATTTATGAGCACTGTTCCATTAAGCTCTGTGGATTTCAGCTCCCTACACAGTAACATTCCTTTAATGGTCTCTTATTTCCTTCCCAGACAGAACCTATTTATTAGAACTTCATCAACAACATGTTCTACCACTTCACTATGATATGAAAAAAAAATATTTATCCCCTTCTAGATTTTCTGGATTTTTGCACCTCTTTTCTTCAAAATATTACCTGGGCTTCTTATGGTATGAAAAGGAAGACCGGGTGATCTACAAATAACACTAACATTTTGTTTTTGTTTCATAAATTTCATAAGCATGAATCAAACAACGATATGCCAGCATGAAAAAGTAATCACTCCTTTGGATTCAATGAAATGCTTCCTGTAATTAGTGATCAGACTCTCACATTGCTGGTTCAAAAGTGCGTGAGGACTGCCTGGATCCGGCAGCAGCTGTAGCCCGCCAGTCCCTTAGTCGGTGTACAAAGCAGAAGGCACAAAGCGGAATGTGATCCCGATGCATGGAGTGGAAGTCAAGCAATCCTGGCGCGCCACACGGGCTCCAGGCAAGCCAAGAGAAGTGAAGACGAGCTTCCTGTGGCCGCCTGCCACTCCATCCCACCACCACTCAGCTTTCCCATGGTCTACATGTCCAGATCGTCTGTCTCCCCACCCACCCCTGCACCTCTGCCTGCTACCAATGTCACCGCACAAAGACGATCCTCCCACGGCTGGCTGCTGCTCCGGTCCGCCCCTTGCCTTTCCTAAGGCCTGTGCAGCCAGATCGCCTACCTCCCACCCGCACCTCTGTCTCTGCCTGCTGCCGGTGTCACTGTGTGAAGATGAGCCTCCTGTGGCCGCCTGATGCTCCAGCACAACGCCATTTGGCTTTCCCACGGCGCATCCGGATCTCCTGCCTCCCCCCACACTTCTGTCTCTGTCTGCTGCTGTTATCACCATGCAAAGACAAGCCTCCCACGGCCGGCCGCTGCTCCAGCCCACCGCTGCTTGGCTTTCCTGCAGCCTGCACAGCATGTTCAGATTGCCTCCCCCCCGCAACTCTGTCTCTGCCTGCACAGGTACTCAACTCACCTGTGCTACACAGGCTGCCGGACACCGTTGGCCCACAGGCACTCACTGCCTTCTATACTGGCCACGGCCACCCCCTTCACTAGGGCTTACTTTTGTGGAAGGGTTTTTATTAGGCACGTGCATATAAAACAGGCTGGGACTTATTTTCGGGGTAAGTAGTATTTTCGGGAAAACACAATACAAGCAATTTATTATCTGGTTCTAAAAGGAGTAGCAGTATCATCCACATTTACAAATACAGTGCGTGACTGACAACTAATAAGAAACAAAATTCATAATCCAACATTCTCTATTGAAAACTAAAGAATCAAGGGAAATTCATCAAGTAAATAATGGCTTAATTTTGCTTTGGCAGATTTAAACAAACAAGTCTGACAGAACTAAAAACAGAAGAAAGAAAACTCCCGACAAACCCAGTTTATTCTACATACTGAGAACCATTACTCCAAAGAAATTTCAAACTAGGATGTTCATATTTTTTATTATCTGTAGTTATTAGGGAAATGAATTACTTCAGACTCAAATTGAAAATGTGCTTCAAAGCATGTGAAGTAGATGCCATACGATATCAAAAAAAAGATGTGGCAGAGATGCATACACAGTTCTAGTTAGTATCTTCAGTATGAAATACCTCATAAATATTAGTCAATAAAGTCTGTTCTCACTTCAAAAGATATTGGATTAGGGCTAAAGAAACCCAGGTTCCAGACCAATTGTAATAATAAAAATTCCATGGGTGACTTTCAGCCAATCATATTCTCATAAATAATTTCCTCACAGGTTTGTGGATAAAATGAAACAAAATCCCTGTATAAGTCAATGCAACCTTATGGAAATAATTCAGATTATAAATCTAATAAACAAACAAACAAACAAACAAAGCTGTTTAAGATACTTCTTGTCTTATTTTATTTCAGAAAACCTAGGTGCACCTATTATGGCTTATATTCTACAAGGCTTCTTCCATCTCTAGGTTTTCAGTGAATAAACTATTACAAGGCTGGATGATCCACATGTAATCCTCTGCACCCAGGGACTGGGCCATTAGAATTTTATTCAGAAACTCCACTTTTCTATATTATTGGAGGGGGGGGGGTGTCTCTTGTCAAAAACAACAAATATCTGAGCTGCTGGTCTTAAATAAGTAACCTAAAATTTTGTCCTTGAATCTCAGTGGCTCCATTTTCAATCATTTTGGAAATTTGAACTTTGGACTTTAAAAATAGAAATGTGAGTTGTTCCCAGATGTTTTCTGCTCCTATACTCACCCTTAAGCCTCCCAACCCAAGCCAAAACTTTGTCCCATCCTTTTCTGTATACAGTGCATTCAGAAAGTATTCAGACCCCTTTCACTTGTCAATTTTGTTATGCTGCAGCCTGATTCTACACTTGTTGAATTTCATTTTTTTTCTCATTAATCTACACCCAGTACCCCATAATGACTGAGTAAAAACAGAATTTTAGAAATGTCTGTAAATTTATTAAAAAGAAAAAAACCCTGAAATATCACATTGGCATAAGTATTCAGACCCTTCACTCAGTACTCTGTTGAAGTACCCTTGGCAGCCTCAAGGCTTTTTGGGTATGACACGAAAGCTTTGCACACCTAGATTGGGGGATTTTCTGCCATTCTTCCTTGCAAATCCTCTCAAGCTCAGTCAGGTTTGATAGCAACTGTCGATAGACAGCCATTTTCAGGTCCTTCCATAGATATTCAGTAAGGTTCAAGTCAGGGCTCTGGCTGGGCCACTCTAGGACATTCACAGAGTTGCCTCTAAGCCACTCCTGTGTTTTCTTGGCTGTGTGCTTAGGATTGTCGTCATGTTGGAAAGTGAACCTTTGGCTCACTTTGAGGTTCTGAGCATTGTGGAACAGGTTTTCATTGAAAATATCCCTGTACTTTGTTCTATTCAGCTTTTTCTCAACCCTGACCAGTCTCCCAGTCCCTGCTGCTGAAAAACATCCCATAGCATGATGCTACCACCATCATCATGCTTCACTGTTGGGATGGGATTGGGTAGGTGATGAATGATGCCTGGTTTCCTCCAGACATAATGTTTAGAATTGAGGCCAAACAGTTCTGGTTTCATATACCAGAGAATCTTGTTCCTCACAGTCTGAGAATCTTTCAAGTGCTTTTTTGCAAACACCAAGCAGCCTTTCATGTGTTTTGCATTGAGGAGAGGCTTTGGTCTAGCCATTCTGCCATAAAGCCAGATCAGTGGAAGGCTGCATTATGGCTGTCCTTCTGGAACTCTGTCCCATCTCCACACAGGATCTCTGGAGCTCAGTCTGAGTGACCATTGGGTTCTTGGTCACCTCTCTTACTAAGGCCCTTCTCTCAATTGCTCAGTTTGACTGGGTGACCTGTTCTTGGAAGAGTCTTGGTTGTGCCAAACTTCATCCATTTGAGAATTATGGAAGCCATTGTGCTCTTAGGAACCTTCAGTGCAGCCAAAATTTTATTGTAGCCTTCCCCAGAGCTGTGCCTTGCAATAATCCTGTCTCTGAGTTCTGCAGGCAGTGCCTTTGACCTCATAGCTTTCATTCTGCTAAAGTATGCATTGTGAAGCTTTCTATAGAGAGGTGTGTGCCTTTCCAAATCATGCCCAATCAATTTACCACAGACTGACTCCAATCAAGGTGTAGGAACATGTGAGCAATGATCAAGAGAAATGGGAGGCACCGAAGCTAAATTTCATGTGTTGTTGCAAAGGATCTGAATACTTACATATACCAATGTGATATATCTGTTTCTTTATTTTTAATAAATTTACAAACATTTCTAAAATTCTGTTTTTATTTTGTCATTATGGGGTATTGAGTGTAGATTAATGAGGGAAAAAATTAAATTCAACAAGTGTAGAATCAGGCTGCAGCATAACAAAACTGACAAAAGTGAAAGGGGTCTGAATACTTTTTGAATGCACTGTATTTGCCATTATTCCAATAACAACCCACAGACCTCCTACTGATCAGGAGAGTGATTTTGCAGCTCCATCCCAGGGAAACTTGCTAAATACTAGTGCGGCAATGGGAAAGAAGGAATATCATCTAATATTTTAGCCTAGTAGGAGACCAAGCTATTCATAATACCATTAGCTATATTACATTATATTACAAAACAGTTACAATAAAACTCACAGTAGAGGAGGCGATATAATTTGTTTCTCTGTTCAGATTTTGGAAATGTTCTTAAGGCATTGTTGAAGACACCTATCAACACAAGTTATCATAAATGATAACCATACAAGATTCTAAAATGTCACAAGCAAACCTAAACAGGAATAAACTAAGCATTAGGTCAATCTGAATCTAAAACTGATATCCATGAGCAAAATTCCTATTCCAAGATTCCTATGGGATTTGCATAGGTATGTGGGATAGCCATGGCAGTCACATATATAGATTTTATTTGCATAGCAAACTGTATGAACATAGTATCCTTCCACACAAGAATGATCCAACCATCATCTTGCTCATAGGATCCTCAATTAGTATGGCTAATAAAGATAGATCTGAGTTTTTAGTTTACGTACTTTGGATGAATCAGTTTCACCACTTCTGCTCTCAGGATACTCAATTCCATCTCCGCTCTCTGGATACTCAATTCTCCTGTTCTCTCTGAACAGAGTTTTGGTTTACCTCAAATGAGCCTAAAAACTGAGCCCGGCACTGTATAATTTGCCATTATTAAGACATTTTGGCCCACTTCAAACATATTAGGGATTTGCAACAAATCCATATCTTATAAGATCTGAAGCTTTTCAAGTCAGAAACAGTTAGAACATGATGGACATGTTTAAATGAGAAAAAGTAGAAAAGCAATTTAAAGGCCTTTCTATAAGCATCTGGGCTGGCTGTTCAGACACAAATACTGTAAAGCAGTCATGTAATTGAGTATAATTCTTCTAATATTCTGAGTCAGTTCTATCATTAGCAGGTGTGTGGATACTATATTTAACAGCGTTGCCCACAAAGAATTAAGCAAGGAAAGGACAATATGTCAAAAAGAAATGGAGAATGTCCAGACATTAGAAATGAATAAAAATACAGATAAATCTGAATGTAGATGAAACAAGCTTTCAGTTTTAACTTAAAAGAACAAGCCCTGGATACCATACTTAATCTGATTACTGTCTGGATTCAAACAAAATGTTTATCCTACTTAACAAACTCATCCATTTTCTGTGATGCAACGAATCACCATTTCAATTCAGAACCAAACCAACATGAAATTTTGAAAAAAATATCCAAGGTTTGTGAGTATGCACAATGCTTTAACTGACTTATTGAGAACCCAGTCGGCAACTTGCAAGCAAAATATACAAAGCATCCTATATTTAGCCTGGAACTTGGATCTCACTGTTTTCAGACATACACAGGCACCAATCTTGCAGAGAGACTCTAAACATTTTTAAGCACACAATTGAGCTTTGAAAGCATTGTCAGTCCAGTGCTTTCATTCCTCTACATCAAAAGGCCGTTCGGCCTTAGTGTGAGTCTTTCAAAGTCCTTTTAAAATCATCATCATTCATCTGCACATCTCTAGGTTCTCCCTTGGCCCCAACTGATGTTTCACAGATGTGAATGTGGCCCGTATTCGTGTGTTCACCAACTATAGACAACCAATTAGACAACCATAAACCACCCTAATGTGTCCTGTGAATTCAGCCCATTTAGCTCCTTTATTGCAAATACGACGGTGCAACACCCACTAAACAACTTGGCGGACGTGTCCATGCTGACAACCCTCTTCAGCCAGTCCTTTACCTTTATCTCGTAGTTAGGGTTAACTGTGAACACCTCTGACATTGGGCTTCAGGGACCCCCTAATCCAGGACACGCCCATTTTAGGGGCTTCCACTCACTGTACATCTCTTTCTACCAAACTCCTCCTTCCCACTTTCCTCTTTCCCTTATTTTCCTTCCCAACTCGAGGCGCAGTTCCTGGGCTTCCCTCTTCCTTCCTTCCTTCCTTCCTTCCTCCCCACCCCCCTCAAGGCTCAGGGAAACAGGCCTCGGCTTCAGCTCTTTCCCTTCTGCCCCGTCCCTCCCGCCCCCCTTGGCGGCATCTCCCTTCCCCTCCCCACCCACTCCCACTGCAACCCGTTCAGTTTCCGAGCGCCTTCCAAGCTGGGCCTGCCATAGCCAAGCAGGGCCCCTTCCCCTCCCTTACTAGGCCGAGCCCGGGCCGGACTGATCTCCAGGTTGAGGTCGATGCGCCGGCGGGCTTCCCGGTTCTCCTGTTTCAGCTTGGCCTCCAAGCGGGACAGCTTCTGCTCCAACGAGGACGCTGCCATCTTCCCCCCCCCTCCCCCGGAGCCGCCGCCGCCGCGCAGCCAGAATGCACAAACACCGCAACGCGCAGGCGCGGTGTGAACCAACCAGGCCACCGTAACTCCAACCTCCTTCTCCTCCTTCCTCCTCCGGCCCCGGTTTGCCCTACGCTTGTTTTGCCTCGGAGGATGGACTGACGCGCATGCGCAAGGCTGAAACCGGCTTCCCTTTCCCTGTGCCGTTCCCGGCACCTGCGGGGAGTCTTGAAGGCGTCTGGCGGCTGGTGAACTCGGTTAACGTTTGGTGAGGCTGCCAAGATATCCTGCCGAGAGGTTGATCGAAGCGCCCTTCTGTCCTCGGGTTTCTTATCGCGGCCATCCGAAATTTTAACCTAAGACCCGTCAATTCTTGACCCCACCCCATTCCTAAGAGGTCTGTAAGGGACGTGCATAAGGACACCAGCTTGCCTTCCGTCCCTGTCTTCCTAATGTTTCCTCTATTTGTATCTATTTTATGTATTCAATTCATGCTTATACTTATATATATTACCTACTATGTTCTTGACAAATAAATAAAATAAAATTTTGGCTCGCTTATCAACTTGTATGTTGTGGCTCACTTATGACTTAGTTAGTGGAGTTTGCTGTAATTATGGGGCTTGTTGTGGATGAGTGAACTATGGTTTAACATAGATGTCCAGGGACATCTTAAAGTTAATATGACAAGAAAAGGTTATTAAACACAGGAGTAGAAAATAATTATAAATATATTTAAATTAAATTTACAAGTCAAGCCAAAATGCATCATATGTGTGTCATATATCGCTCTAACACCTTAAGATTGCTTAGCGCATTGTAAGCCACCCTGAGTCTCCGGAGAAGGGCGGCATATAAATCAAATTAAAAAAAAAAAGATCCTGTTGCATATTTAAAGATTTTCCTCGTTGGATTAGCAATTGTGCCCAAGAAAATCATCTCCCAAACCTTGATCCCTTTAGTGCTAAAAATAACTCAGAATAGTCACTATTTCTGAGCGTATAGGCAGGATGTAAAGGAAGGGATAAATCAAAGAGCTTAGTGTAACTATGCATCGATCATTCCAAACAGAAATTGAACTGATTTATGTACTCGTAATCTGCTAATGAAAAGCAACCATGAATTGCATTATAGAGATGTAAGAGACCATTAGATATGTAACGATCCCGGACCATAGTTGGCTTGGGTGCTGCTTTCGGTGAAGTCTTCCTCATGTTCTAGCCAGACTTCTGCAAAATAGCCAGAACTTCCTACAATCTTTTTTATTTAAAAATTAGAGATGGCAGGCACAAAACAATCCGTTTCAAGTGATAATAGCTGGATGTTTGGGAAAGCATATTTATGGAAACCATAGTATACTAAATCTGGAAGAAAGTAGTTTGGAAGAAATTGTTATTCTTAAATTGGCACGAACAATCAACACCAAAGATTCACCCTGAATACTAATGTTCATTCAACAGCCCTGGAAGTTTACTTAAGGATACCCATGTGACTTTTAAAGAATTAATTTTGTTTTAGTATCTAACTGGATGACTACGTGGGGAAGGTATAGTGATAGATTCTTGCACTGAGCAGGAGATTGGATCAAATTAACTTAATGGTCCTTGTCAACTTTTATATTCTATTATTCTACAGCATGCTATTCTGTTTCCTTTAATCCATTAACAAGAATTTGCAGGACCACTGTAGACAAAGCAATTAGAAATATAGCTGCTTAAAGGGAGCAAGGTTTCTCTTTGGAGAATACCCCATTACATGCAGTGCAAGTGGCACCAAATTAGGGCATCCAGACATCACTTTAAATATTTGCTATGTTGTCTTCCGGTTCCGGTCCCGCGGGCGACGGACACTGATCGGGCTAGCTCTGGCCCCAGTGTCTGATCCCCCCCATCTGGAGGCCCTTTGGGCCAAACACCCCAACCTTTGGGGCGTTTGCCGTTTGAGGGCGGCTCGCCAGGGGTCCCCTGCCTCACATCCAGGGGCCGGGAGGCCGATGCTGGCGCGCCCGAGGCTCCAGAGGGGGTGGGAGGCGATCGGCGGCCTTTTCTGAGGCCGCGGAGGCGCCACAGCGCCTGAGGGGACCGGCGTTTATTTACAAAGCACAGCGGATTGAGCTGATTGACCGGAGATTTGAGCAGGCATCCTGGAGGTGAGAGGGGGGGGGGTTGGAGTTCCCCCCCCTTGTAGCTGGAAAGGTGCCGTGGCTGACAAGTAGGGGGAAAGAAATGGAAGGAAACCCCTTACTTTGTTGACTTTTCTTCTGAGGATGGCTCTATCAGAATTTGTTGGAGAGGTCTGGTGGCCTCTCTTCCCGGTGGTGGGCTATGGCGGCGGTCCGACTTCCTGCTTCTTTATTTATGATTGAAGACAACTCTCCTCTAAGGCTTCCTGTTTGACCTACTCTATACTCCGGACTCGTTGCTCCTGTGAGCGCCCACTGGTGGATATTTGAAAAATTACACTGACTGTCAATCCCTCTTTCTTTTCTGGAGGTTTGTCTTTTGATTTCTCATCTTCTATTACTGCAAGATGGCTAAGGGTCATAAATCAACAGCAGCTGACATGGAAAAAATTTTGGAAAGACTGGCGAAATTGGATCAGAAGCTGGACAAGTTGGATGATTTGCAAAAAGGATTATTTGAAATCAAATCTGAAATGACACTTATGAAAAAAGATTTAAATGATGTTCAACAGCTGGCAGAGCAAAATAAGAAGAAGATGGGGGGTCTGGAGGGGGAGGTACGGGCACTCCAGAGGGTGGAAGAAGGGAGAGGAAATGCAATGCTAACTTTACAATTGGATAAGATGTCTTATTTTCTCAGGTTTCAAAACGTGGAACAACTTGACCAAGAAAATTTGAGAGAAGTGATGGTTAAAATGTTGGGTGAATTTCTAGAAAGAGATTTGGAGTCCATTGGAAGGGATGTGGATTTGGTGTATAGAGTAAACTCACAATTTGCAATTTTACATAGTTTACCAAGAGAGGTTCATATTAAATTTGTAAGAAGGGAACTGAGAGATGAGATATTGAGAAAACAAAGACTGGGGGCGCTGGTGTACAGGGGCAAGGAGGTCACCATCCTGAAGCAGATTCCCAGACAGGTACAAGAATCAAGGAGAAAATATTATTTTTTATCAAACAAGCTGTACCTTAAGGGAGTAGGTTTTAGGTGGTTGATTCCGGAGGGTTTGATGATTTTTTGGGAGGATAGTAAGAAGAAAATTAATAACGTAGCGGAAGCTAAGGCTTTTTTTGACCAACATAAATCCTTCCTAGATGGAGAAGATACAGGAGCCGAAGAGGGGGAAGTATTAGATGATCAAGGAGTGGGGGCGGACAGAGCTGTGGCGGCCCTGGGGGAGGGGGGAGGCCAGACCATGGTTTTAAGAGCTAGAACCAGGAAATGAAGAAAGGAGGGGAATTCATTATTTAATGTCTTTTACTTGATATCTTTTTTTTTCTCTCTCTTTTTATTGTATTTTGTATAACACTTTGGCTATTTGCTTTTTTCTGTTTACATAACTTTTATACAACCTGGTTATTTGTTTTGATTTAATATAATAATGTCTGTTGTGTGAGAACTTAAAAAAGAGAATAATAATTGAAATATCTTTTTACAAAGATATTGAAAATTCAACATATTGTAAACTATAATACTGTATATTTTTAACCAATAAAAACTTTTTCCAAAAAATATATATATATATTTGCTATGTTCTCCTGCTTGGAGAATTTCTAGATTTTCAGATTCCATTCTGGGTCTGGAAATCCTGAAGCACCTTTCTTTCAATTCCTTAGATGGCTATGATGGAAAGGAACACTTTATTTGAAATAACAAAGGACTACTTAGTTGGACAAACCTGGAGCAAATTGCCTCAAGCCTATCACAACTACTGACCTATGTGAACATATTTTCTCCACCTCTTGCCCCATTTACAGGAACTGAAAAAGGTGCATGTTTTCTCATGAATTAGCCAGCACCATCATCTGGCCTTAAGGAGAGGTTGAAAGTGAAAATGCATGAAAACAGTTATGATGCAGCAAATAGGGTAATGAAATTTTGGCAGAAACTTGGATTGGCCCCTCTTAGGAATTAAACTCATAACTGCTAACAATCAGGAGACTGGAAAAGACCATAACAATACAAGAACTGGAAAAGAACATGTTTACAGTAATGCAGACTAAAGAGATACTTTTTATTTTATTTTATTTTATTTATATGCTGCCCTTCTCCGGAGACTCAGGGTGGCTTACAATGTGTTAAGCAATAGCCTTCATACTTTTGTATATTTACAAAGTCAGCTTATTGCCCCCACAACCGAGTCCTCATTTTACCCACCTTAGAAAGGATGGAAGGCTGAGTCAACCTTGAGCCTGGTGAGAATTGAACTCGCAGTAATTGCAGGCAGCTGAATGTTAAATGCTGCCTTAGTAGGAGGCATTAGCCTCCTACGCCACTCAGGTTCCTCATATTGCTTAATTATGACCAGTATTTAGATTCAGCAGCTGCCAGCTACTTTGGGGGAGTGGGGGAGTGCCTTCAACTCAGTATTTACTCTGGGAGACTGCAATTAGCTCATCAGAAAGTATTCAGGAGAGGGTGCAAAGTAGGACCAAAACCATAAGCTGCCCATGGGCCTTCCTATTCCTGGCATATGGCTTCTGATTTCAAATGGCTTCAACTATGATCTTTATAATATACTGATGACGTCACTTAGTTCAGGTAATGAAAGGTCTGAAAGTAAACAACCAAACTCAAAGAACACCAAACCTGAGCTGCAACTATTCCTCTTTATACATCTTTGTAATAATTAAACAGAGAACTGTCAGAACTGAAGAAGCTTCTTGGATGAGAAGCAAAACCTCTTCAAGGAAAAAATAAAGAAAGCCCAATTGCCTCTTTCAAAAGCACTTTTGGGACAATTAAAAGAGAATATACATACTGGCCAGTCCCAAGCCAGACAGGGAGCAATATTTCTGTTTCCAAAACTAACAAGAAAGAGCTGCTGAAATGGTGGCGGCAGGAGGAGCCTTTGGCCAGAGTGTGACTTCACTGGACAGAGCCTTGCCCAGGTTTTGACTGCACTGGAGGGAAAGCCCCATAAAGGGGGTCAGGTTTGAGAGCAACGGCCTGGGGCTAAGGTAGGAGAGAGGTACGCGGCATGCCACATCTTGCAACAGGGCTTCTCCACTGAGCCAGTGGCTACACTACTCCTAGCTACTCTGCACATAAGAGCCACCACCCCATGCCCAGCTCCAACATTCATGGCAGCCTCAACCAGTACTGTGCAACCATCCCTAGAGCCTAAGTAGCCAAAGAGAAATGACCAAAAAGTTGCAGCTTTGCAGGAACTTTTTTTAATTGAATAAATGTCTGTAAAATGGCACACAGTGATCCTTTTTAACCCCCCTTCCCGTCTGACTGACGATATACTTTTCTATCGATGCACAAAAAGACTTCAGGGTTGTGGGCCTTGCAATGCTCTGAGATTGCTGCTTCCTTGTGTTCTGCTCAAATACATCCAGGGAAGGTGAAGGAAAAGGAGAATCCATCTGGATTCTCTGGATGATGAGCTTTGAGGTATTACTTTTAGGAACTGGCAGCCTTCCACCTCCTCCATGTCCTGCTCAGTTTGCACTAAACCTTTTGTAGCGTCATCTTAGTTTCTGCAGCTATCCTCCATTATTTTCAACTTTTGAGTAGAGTGAATCTCATTTTTAAAAATAGCATTGCATCTGTTTTGAGCGCCTTTTCCCTGCCATGACATCCCATCTACAGTATTAAAATCAACCTTTTTAAAGTCCAAGATGTATCTTCGCTAAACTTATTATTACTTAGGATCAGGCCAAGGATAGCTGATCATGTGCCTTCCTCTGCTGTACCTTCCTCTGCTGATCATGTGCCTTCCTCGTGGAGAATATTATCAGCAACTCAAATTTCCTACTTTTGGTATATATTAATTATCTCTCAATAAGCGTTGGGGTGAAACAAACACACATACATACCTGTAGAAACACAGTTTCTAACAAACCTTTTCAGCAGGTAATATATAGCCCTTCCCAACAAGGCAGAAACAAGGAAGCAAGAATTACATAGACTTCTATAAAGTGTGTTTAATGTTAGGATTGAAAGTAAATTGGAGAATCTTGGAAACAGCATCACATTTCCTGTCTTCTTGTATTAGTGGTTGATTGTGTCTCTTTGAACCATCAATATCTTCTTCCTAGGCTTTTTGCAGTCTGGGCTGAGTTGTTGTTTATTACCAAATTCTTTCTTATCTCTTGATCCTTTATATCCAATGTTCCTTCCATGACTTTCCCACTTCCCATAATCTCTCATAGTAATCATGTAATGAAAAATAAAACCAGCTCCTATGGTAAGAGTTATTCATTTAAATTCCTCTGACATATATTTATCACTTGTTCTTCATTTTACCGACGAATCTCTAATTCTTAAAAGGAAAGGGAAAAAATGCTTTTCCAATATTGGTTTTTTTAGTCAGAGAATTTGACCCTTTTGTTGTAGTCTATCCAATTTCCATAACAGTATTAGTTGCAATGAAATGTGCTCTAGATTTTGTTCGGTGTGTTTCTGCTCACTTATTGCCTATGGAAGAGCAGGATTGGCATTCCTCTATTTCCTCTTCTTCCATTTCCTCTGTTTCAATTTATAGAGGATGCTCCCTTTTATGTTTGTAAAATAAGAAGCACTGATATCTTTTCTTTTCTTTTCTTTTTTAAACTGAGGGACTTGGCAATAAGTTAACAACAGTCAGACCAGGTCTTTTATTTTATACTCAAAGCCCACTACAGTCAATTTATGATCTGGTTGTTTTATCTACTTATTAATTCCTAAACTTATTTTCCCTTGGGATAAATGATTCATTCTAGGCATATTATCATGTGACTTGCTTCCAGTATAACTTTCTCTTCTTGTAAGGCATAACTTTTAGCAAGGAGTAAAATAGAATTGTATTAGCCCTAAATTAATCTGGGCTATTTTCAAAGGGCATTTCTTGTTTATTATATGCAATTTTCAAAGATTTTCTTCTGTTTTGATAAGTGGATCACACCTGAATTTTTATGGCACCTAAAACAGAAACACTCAGCTTCTGGTCTTTTTAATCAATAAAATAATTTGTTAAGGATTTGTTAGAATGCTTATTCACTTACGTACAAGAATATCTGTTTTATTTTGATGATAGGGAAAGATAAGGGGAACCAGCCTTATCATTAGTTCCCAATTTACCACTGGGGACTACATCCAGCATGTCATTCTTGTGCATGGCTGATAAGAAATTAGCAAGCCGCCATGAATAGAGTTGATTACATTGGTCAGCCATGTGTAGCAAAAAAGCAAAATCATTCTGTCCATCTGGGATATCAAAGACACAACAGTCTTCATGTGCTTGCTTAAAAGAATATTTCTGCAGCGGTTGCCACAAAAGCCATAGGAATGAATAAACCCCCACAATTCCATACAGGAATACTAAAAAAATATAAGTAGCTATCAATTTCTGTAGAATGAAAGCCATGCTATGGGTACAGGTGAACGTAGAGTAGCCAATGACATTTTGTATGTCTGCCAGGCAAAGATGCTTGAAGGAGATAGATCCTACACAGTTGAAGGTATAACCTAGCACAGTTAGAACCTTTGCAGTTTTGAAGATGGTTTGTCCCAAATAGATTCTATAAATCATCCTACCACCTTCAGTGTGTGCCCTGAATCTACGGATCTTTTCAAAAAGGGCCTGGCCAAGTTCCCGATCCTTTGAATCTAAGATGGGAGAAGGGGAAGGAGACTTGAGTCGTCCTAGATACTCCATATTAACAGTGCGCATACCTAGGAAGTGCTGGCAACCTATTTCGGAGAGAGCCTTGGTGGTCCAAGGTGACTCAAAACATTTCAACAGAATGGACAAGAAGTGTTCAATCCTTGATGAAGTCTTAGGATATCGGAGCCAGAAGTTGTTGCTTGCCATTAAGAACAATGAATTGACAAGTGCAAAGTAAGGGAAATACTTCAAGAACCAGGGCAAAACTTTCTGATAACATACATAGCTGATGTATAAATACTGTTGGTAGTCCAGATTGATTGAGCGATGACTGTTTGCCACAGGAAGCTCTTCACTAATGGTTTGATCCACAACTCGAGACTTGGGTATAAGTGCTGAAGTCTCATTTAGCTTATTATTCAGAGGAAGGCAAGTCATATTATCAACAGAGATTAATAGAGTCCCTGAGAGAAGAGAAATCATCAGCATTGCTAGTACCAAATAGTCCATCAGAACATCCCACCAAGGCTTTAAAGACTGGAACTGGGCAAGGCTGTCATTGAAGAAAGTAACTTCTGACAGGGTAAACATCACTAGAAAAAAAAATTAATAGGAATATGAGTAATTTGTTTGGCTTTTGCACTAAAACAGGTGTCAAACTGGTGGCTCATGAGCCAGATGCGTCATACACAGGCCATGCCCACCCCAGCTCCGCAAAGGGGGAAAACATCACAAAACATCACGTGGCAGCAACGTGACATCACAAGTTTGACACCCGTGCACTAAAACAAGCAAAGATTTTAGAGCATTTGTTGTCCTAACTTCAGTTTATATATGTGTGTGTCTGCGTCTGTGTGTCTATCATCTATCTATCTATCTATCTATCTATCTATCTATCTATCTATCTATC
>WNWU01000012.1:3983840-4013088 GCA_012654045.1 Ptyas mucosa | reverse complement strand
ATCTATCTATCTATCTATCTATCTATCTATCTATCTATCTATCTATCCATCCATCCATCCATCCATCCATCCACCAATCCATCCACCCACCCATCCATCCATCCATCCATCCATCCATCCATCCATCCATCTCCCTAGGAGTAAATCTCACTGACTGATCTTACACATTGTGCCCACTTTGGTATTTTGACTTTTGCCAATTACATTGGGCAGATGTGGTTTATTTACTGAAAAATGGTTGAACAAACAATGGTTTAGTAGAGATGCAAATTAGGCTACAAAAAATTGAATTGAAATACATTGTCCCATCTGCTGGAGAGATAATTATAGGTAACCCTCCACTTACGACTACAATTAGGATCATAATTTTGGTCATAAGTCGTGACAGTTGTAAATTGAGGCACCCACATGCTCAGACTTAATTTTATGGCAGTCATGAAGTAAATCGTATGATCATAACTCTGAATCACAAATCACTCAACAAGTCAAATGGTCATAAGGGTGAATCCATTCTCCTAAAACCTAATTGAATGGGGGTTTTTTTGCTGGAAACCAGCAAAAAACATTTCAAATCACAGTCACAGAATTGCAGGACACTGTGGCCAGTCATAAATGTGAACTGTTTGCCAAACACCCGAAATACTGTCATGTTACCATGGGGAAGGTGAGCAGCATGAGATTTTATAACAACCAGAAATGTTTTATGGGGTGTAAAGCATCCTTTCCAAGGCCTCGGTAACTCTGAATGGCCGTTAAATGGCTATTTGTAAATCGAGAAGTACCTGTAGTATAATAATCAACCTATATTAGCAGAGAAGCAAAAGATCAAATATATTTCAAATGCTTGTCTTTTACTGAATGTAAAGTATTAATAAATAAATAAATACAATAAAAATACTGTTGCAGGTCTCCTGAGCGGATGATACTGTTTGCTGTTTTTCCCAAGTAAGCCTTGGGGAAAAAACCCTTACAGTATTAACTCAAGTGGGAAGTTTCTTACAGTTTGGGTCATTTTATTACCGTTATATTTTATAAATAGCCTTAAGACCAATGACAGCTGCTAGTCTATTAACTTTTTAGACAAAGTATGTAATTCACTAGCTGAGTTGGTCTTTGTTTTAGAGTGTTATACAGCCTGATTCACTGGAGAAGAGCCTAATGCTGGGAAAGATTGAGGGCAAAAGAAGAAGAGGACGACAGAGAACGAGGTGGCTGGATGGAGTCACTGAAGCAGTCGGCGTGAGCTTAAATGGACTCCAGAGGATGGTAGAGGACAGGAAGGCCTGGAGGAACATTGTCCATAGGGTTGCAATGGGTCGGACACAACTTCATAACTAACAACAATCACAACAGCCTGACTGATGTGATTTGTAAACCATAGTTTATAGTTCAGTGTGCCATGTGGCAAAACAAATACCTCCCACCTTACTGTTTGCCCACATTATCCACCACGGACCACAGACCCATTGAATCTGCCTTCCCTCTCTTATTCTTTTGCTTCCTGTGTCTAGCATCAGCTCCTCACCTGCAGGAAGCCGATCCTTTCTGCAGGCAATCTTCTCGTTCTTTTTTTCTATCCAGAAGGTGCCCGTTCCCAAATCTTCTCTCCTTTATCTGTGATTGCCTACGATTTCTCAAGGCAACCCTCAGCAGCACAAGAGGCTTTATTTCATCTCCATGGCAGCTGAATTCAGGAGGAAAGGACTGGAAGGGGGGTAAGAACAAAGCTAGTGTGACCTAGCCAGGAGGACTCATTCGTTTTCAGCATGATTGCCCTCTCTTGAAATGCAAACAGCAAAACACGAAGAAGGAAAAGAAAAAAAGCTAGCAAAAATCACTAAACTTATTAAATTACAGAACTATTAAGAGAATTTATTTTTTTAAAAAAATATGTATTCTTCCAACAACACCTAATAAGGCCAACTGGTGCCTCCACACAGTTTAATAGTGGTATCCCACTATTAAAATTACAGAGGCAAAACTCTCACACCAGGAGATGGAAACAAGCGGGATATCTGACATCTTTAATCCAAACTTTTAAACTTCACCATGCCAAAGAAAACTTGTTTTTAACAATGCGGATTAAAGTGGATAAGGACAATTGCCAAAGGGAAAAAAATGGACTAAAGTTGAATACAGGTAGTCCTCAATTTACAACCACAATTGAGCCCAAAATGTATGTTGTTAAGTGAGAAATTTGTTAAGTGAATTTTGCCTCATTTTACATCTTTTTTTGCTGCATTTGTTAAGCGAATTGCTGCGGTTGTTAAATTACTAACACAGTTGTTAAAGTGAATCTGGTTTCCCCACTGATTTTTTTTTTTAAATTTGATTTATATGCCGCCCTTCTCCGGAGACTCAGGGCGGCTTACAATGCGTTAAGCAATAGCCTTCATACTTTTGTATATTTATACAAAGCCAGCTTATTACCCCCACAATCTGGGTCCTCATTTCACCTACCTTAGAAAGGATGGAAGGCTGAGTCAACCTCGAGCCTGGTGAGATTTGAACTTGCAGTAATTGCAGGCAGCTGAATGTTAATTAATATTAATAACTGCTTTAGTCTGCTGCGCCACCAGACTTTGCTTATCAGAAGGTTGCAAAAGGGGATTGCATGACTCCGGGACACTGCAACCATCATAAATGTGAGTCAGCTGTCAAGCAGCCGAATGTAAATCACATGACCATGGGGGGGGGGTGCTGCAACAGTTGTAAGTGTGAAAAATGGTCATAAGTCCCTTTTTTCAGTGCTGTTGTAACTTCGGTCACTAAACGAACATTTGTAAGTCGAAGACTCCCTGTATGGCAGTGAAAGAGATAAGATAATAGGTGTGTATGTGTGTGGGGAGGACTCTATGGTGTCCCCTTCCCTGGGTGCCTTAAGCAGGTGCCTACTCAGAAATTTAAGGAAGCATAGGTGGCTCTTCCATATTTTGATTCTCATGACAATCTTGGGTAGAAACATACTGAAATTGTGCTTAGGTTTTGAAGGAAGCATCCACAAAGTGTTCTTGGTTGCTGGTCTAGACTCTAGCCATTTGCCCTGGAAGTTTCAGGTTTCCTATCTAAATATTAGCTAAGGGGCCTTAGAGTCAGAGAGCTCCAAGGGCAGCTCACTGCTGCCACCTGCAGGGGCAATAATTAGCTTGATCTGGGAGGTCTGTAGAGATTTTTAGTTATCCAGGTCATGGTTGTCTCAAAGGCGCTTTTTCAGGAGGCAACTGGACTTTCTTGTTGTTGTTTTTTTCTTTTGAAGACATTTCGCTCATCATCCAAGAAGCTTCTTCAGCTCTGACAGGATAGTGGGGAATGATCTGGGAGACTGCTAAAAATATCTGGAAATTGCCCAAGGAGCTTTAAATGGGAAGAGTGTCTCTTCTGTTTAATATATATAATGCAAACAATCTGGAATGCAAGCAAGAAAAGGTAGCAACTAATGCTTTTTCTCCTGTGTTGCTCACCTCCCTGGGTAATCTGTCTGGAAAAACTAGATGGCTATCCATAAAAAAGTGCAATACCCACAACCATCTTGGTTTGCTTGCACATCCTCTACTCTTTTGAGTTGTGCAGCACAGAAAGCTGTCTATAAAGCAATTGCCTCCTAGCCAGTTTTAAAGTGATGTGTGCTTAGAGCTTTTGTGCTTTTGTTTAGAAATGTGCCCAACTATTTAGGAAAAACAATCACTCAAAAGATAAAGTTGATAATAATAGAAATAATTAGAGGGAATGAAGATTTGGGGAACCATTTCATCACCTTGTCTCTTAGTGCATGTTTTATGGCTGGTTCTGGCATGTGTTTTACAAACAGGCAACACCTTCCCAAGGAAGCCATTTTATGACAAAGCCTATAACATGCTCTTAAAAAAACATGGGCAGCCACAGCTCAAATATTTTACTCCCAGGCTTGTAGCTGAGGTGGGTGTATAGACTACACCCAATTTTTCTGCTGACCTTAATTTCACTTTGTCCTAAAAAGATGAGATAAATGTACTTTACATTTTTAGGCTTTCTGCAGGCTTGCCACATATCCATTCTAAATTATTTAATACTAGGACTCTGTAACATTTTGGCTTCAAAGACAAAAAAATGTTGGGGAGGAAAGCACAAAAAGTTACACATACAGGTAGTCTTTGTTTATAAACTCCCATTTAGCAATTATGCAATTTCTCCAAAACAGATGTGTCCGTTCCTAACATTGTGTGGCTGTAGTAGATGATACCTATAGTATAATTCCAGGAAGACAGGTTGAGTTTGAGTTAGGGTTGTCTTGCTAGTACTCCTGATGTCCACTAGATGGCAGCAAAGAGCCTCTCCACTCTCAATTAGGTTCTGTTGAAAATGAGTGGCTATAATCTCCATCTAGGCTACCATTAATAACAACTCCATCTCATTCTTCCACCAACACTCAAATGAACAGCATGTTTAAATGTAGTGTAATGAATTTATTTGAGATATTTTGGACTCTGTTTTAATATTCTTAAGAGGAGGGAGATTTAATTCATGGAAATATGCACATTTTCCTTGTTTTGTAATAAGAGTAAAACAGGCTAAAGTCTCCTGTTCATTCTGCTAAATGAGGCCTTCAATTTCTGTTCCAATGTGCTGATGTGCTGATTGACCGCATCTTAAAAGATAAAGATTTCTTACAATAAAGCTCAATTTCTGATGACTTCAGGGACACATATATGGACCTTTCTTGGCAACAATACAGAAATGGCATGTTATTCAGTTTTTGGAATTTTTTTCAACTTTTCTAGCTCTGACAATTCACATCACCACATCTGTCTATTCTTTCAGACCTGCAACCATGTTAAGAGAAAACCTCATTTATTGATTTGCTTAGCATACAATACATTAAAAATACAAGTAGAAAAATAGGGAAGGTAACAGTGTTCCGTGCACCTTTGTCATTTAGTTATGCTGGCCACATGACCACGGAGACGTCTTCAGACAGCGCTGGCTCTTCAGCTTTAAAATGGAGATGAGCACTGCCCCCTAAGTTGGGAACAACTAGCACATATGTGCGAGGGGAACCTTTACCTTTTTTTCTCTATGCAATACAAGAACAAATCACTTCAAACACATAGCTCTATGCACCTAGCACATACCAATAGATGAGGTTATTGTTTGTCATTGGAAAGCTATGAAAAAAATTCCGGGAAGGTTGACTTTTCATACAAAGGCAGTCTGTTTCTTGACTGGGTTTTCAAGTTATAATATGCTACATTTCTTTTCTAAAGATAGCTCACAACAAATTGGTAACATGCTTCATCTGTGCATAATTTCCAGTGAGGTCTAACTAATTAGTTACCTGCCTTACCTTTTAAAAAAATCATGGTTAGGATATTATGAACCTTCACATTTTATCTCAGATAAAGGAGGCAAATTAGTTTTTTCCCCCCTGGCATTCCTTAATTAACATCAACCGCTAGGTGGCAACAAGATGTAACAGAAAACTTAATTAGTAATGATGAAACATTAGAGACCTTTTAGGAAGAGAAAAAGTGGATTAAGAGGCTCTGATAGAAGGTATATGCAGGTCTTTAATGGTGTTTCCAATCTGTAATGACATCTGATTCTTGAAGTCTGTAAGAAATATATGGTAAAATGCCTTTGAATCAAGTTTGGCTCCCGGTGATTTTCATCATCTGGTCTAGGCAATTTTCCTGCTGTGATAAAGAAGTGTTTTGCCACTGCCCCATTCTACTTTTCCTCTGAAAGTCAAGGTGATGTCATGGTTACAGTTTTGGGGTTCCACCCAGCCTCCTTCACCACAACTTATGGATGGCCCATATCAATCCACTTATCCAGATGCCCCCTCGGTATTCAGCTAAGATACAACTGAGACAGTCCAAGGGCTGCATTCTGAAAGTGATTGGTATTTCTCTTAATATCCTGCCTCGAAGACATCATGTCCGATCCCAAGACATCATGTACAGGCAATGTAGGGATCACTGATGTACATCAAGGAAGCAACCTGAAACGACATGCTTTCTTTTGGAAGCCTTATCATTTCAATTAGATCTGTCGAGTTTCCTGTGAGACCACTCCCTTCAAGTCTGGTTCCCGTCCTCTTTGCCTCCCTTCAAATCCTCGTACGGCTACCAGGGAGATCAGAATTCCAGCTACCACAGCCACTTTTCATGTCTTAAAGTGGTTAGCAAACTCACCTAGAATGTGAAGCCTTAAAATTGAATAGACTTTCCTGACTTAACACATGTAATTCAAAATGTAACTGAAAGGTCTTTACTCTTGTAATTCTACAGCCTGTCTGATTGGGAATTTTCTTCCCAACGGCCAAGATAGATCTTTCTTACTGACCACTTGTTCAGCAACTGTTCAGAGTTATGAGGGTGCTGAAAAATGAGACAATAGTCACCAACATGCAGCTGTCACAATGTCCCAAGATGATGTGATCATCATTTGCGGCCTTCATAGTCAGATCCCAAGAACCAAAATCAATGGGGAAGCTGGCAGGAATTTGCAGATTAAAATCACATGACATCATGCTTAAAGACTCACCGTGATTTGCTTAATGACTGCAACCTGAATTGATCTCATAAATTGGTGGTCACATGAAATAACAACTTTATGGCTTAGTAATGGAGTTGCCAGTTACTATTGAGGACCACCTGTATTGCTCCCAGAGAAATTCTGTTTTCTTGTTTTTTCTCATGCTACCTTCTTAGGGTAGTTTACAATGTCAATCCTCAATCTTCTCTCAACTTCCAGCTGTCCAGTTATTCACTGGCTACATTTCAATTGTACATGTTCAGACAATCAGTAGGTGGCAGCTAAGACTTACAAAAGTTAACCCTTTGCAGCCACCTGGTGGATGTAAAGTCAATTGGTCAACCTGCAGTTTCAAGGATTTGTTGTGATCTAGGCTTTCTAGTCATTAAAACACACGAGTAGTCCCAAAATCCACTTTTATTGAAACAGCCATGAATTACGTTCGTTCATAACTGAGTCCCAATTAGTTGCAAAAAGTCCTTCGGGAGAATCACCAACCTTTATCTCCCTTGACACGCTGCCAAAGACCTGCTTGGCAAAGCCACGCCCAGTCCAGAATCAAACAGAGATGATGACTGGGAACAGAATTAACGGACGTTGCTTTCCAGCAAAGGGCCCACGTGCCTTTGCTTCTCTTTTAAGTCTTATGGGAGGGGCCAATCATCTCCAGGCCTTACTCACGAGTCGTCCCTTTTGTTTTAACTGTTCTTGCCTTCTGCCAGCTCTGCACATGCGCGCACTAGGCTCCTCCTGTTCCTCTGCCTCTCTGATGTGTGACTCTGGAGGCTCTGGAGTCCGCACATAACTCCCAAATGGCCCTGGCCCCATCTCTGCCTCCGATGCAGAGCCCTCATCCGAGCCTTCCCCAGACTCCAGGACTGGCCCATGTTCCTCCCCAGCCTCCTCACTGTCCAACTCTGCTGCCAGCTCCGCAGGCTGCTGGCAGACCACAACAGAATTTTAGAAAAATGACCATCAGTACAACAAGAAAGAAAGAATGTCCCAAAGGTGCATTTTTCAAAAGGTAACTGGACTTTCAGAAAGTCCAGTTTCTGACAGTCCAGTTGCCTCTTGAAAAAAGCACATGGTTTGGGACAGCCATGACCTGGATGACTGAGAATCTCCATAGACAAGAAAGAAAGAAAAAGAAAAGCACGGAGTAACCAAGCCATCATATGTGCATCTACGCAGGAGCCCCTTAATGTGTTAAATGACATTGGATGGGGCTTGAAATTCAGTCCAGGGACTAAAAGTCATGGCTCTTTGAATGCTGTACATTAAAGCTGTATGGACAGCAGTATGAAACACAAACTGGATCTATAACCTGGGTAGCCAGATTTAGGGTGGTGTGGCAGGAAGGGAGCACGAAAATGCAGCTGTGTGGATCTGACTTGGAATTAGATTAAGAAGAGCTAGGATTAAATTTCCATTCAGCCACATTATTCAGTGAATGACCTTAATTTGGATAGTTTTGTATACTGTACTAAATCATAGTATGATTTGCTTAATTTCAGGCTTATACGACATGAGTCAGTCAATCACTTGCTGAGTGGATTGTTTTATGATGTGTCTGTATTTTTTGCCATTTTTTGAACATTATTCCTGAACATTATTTCACGGTTTCTCCAAGGTTAAAAGATTGAGAAAAGTTGCTCAGTGTGATATAATATTTCACTGACAATTGAATAAGGTTTCTTTGGGCAATTACCAAGTAAATTTAATTCTTCCATTGTTTATCCTACAGGTCTGGGTCATTAACAATGATTATTTAGAGGATAGCTACCATAAATGACATAACTATATATTTATGGTTTTCAATCTCTCCTTTATGGAAGTACATAATAATTCAGGATACTATTTTATGAATGTTTCTAAATGAATGTTTCTTGACTCTATTTTATTGGCAAAAATGTAACTCTTGACACTGATTGTAATTGCAAACATACATACATACATACATACATACATACATACATACATAGTGTTGGTACTTAGGGCTGGTGTCAAATCCAAAAATACAAGACAAACATTAGACTTAGAGTCCCTCATGAATTAGACCTTTATACCAAATCACTTCTATTACCAGCTATTTATTCTTTAAACTGGAGGTGAACCTGATACACCATGTATAGAATGCTAGTGGTTTACTATTAAATAAATCGCCTTATCAATCAACTAACCAGTTAAACTACTGGTAAATGTTGATCATTCATACTAAATGAAGATAAATAAATAATAATGATTGGGTCTTCACAGATCTTTTACAGTTATTTTTGAAATCTCTTTAAAGCTGTACATGTTTCTCCTTTTGCACTGTTGTCTTTAACTGTTTTAGCACTGTTTTAACACATTATTACAAAATAATGAAAATCCCATCGGAGATGAGTGGCACTGATATCCATGACCTAGAAAAACTGGATTGTTTCCTCATCTAAGAGTCTTCTGAAGCCTTCCCAGCCATAACCTGATATTCCCACCAAAGCATTTGCTTGATGCTACCTCAATGGAATGCCATTTGTTCTGATTAGAAGCAAAGAACTTCCAGACAGTTTGTCAGAGGTACCATCAGGGCAGGAACTTAAGGCAGGGATCTAATGCTTTCTTCAAATAAATCAACAGAAAACTCAGTTGTAGATTCCTGAAAACTTTGCATTTCAAGAAGTGATAGTTTGTATCAACATACGTTTTCTATCTGTATTGGACATATTACTACTTCATGTTCCCTTCCTGATTTATTATTTACTAATTACTAAGATAACTTGTTTTTTATCTCATGACTGCAGCAACTTGTTCAAGAGTCTTCTTTGAAGGTCTTTGTCAAAAGTCTTTAAGACTGCATGACAACAATTATGATTTCCATTCTATCGGCAGAAGATAGTAGGATTGAAAGTTAAGTTGTCCTGGAATTGGCAGACAATCACATTAATAAGATGTAAGAGTTACACTGTATATTTCTTATATTTGTCACCTGATAGACTGAGGAAAAAATTAGGAGAATCGCCTCAATATTTCCCAGCACTTGCTATGCATGGGTGATACTTCCACTCTGCCAAGTACATGGACAACCTCCATGAGAGAAACTGCACTGCAGAGATGCTCACATTGGCAGAATACTGGATAGGATTTAGGCCAATCTGACATAGAAAAATTAGAAGTTATATCATATGATGAATCCTTATTGATCAAAGCAAATGCTTTGTGGTTTGGCTCTTCAACATTTCAGAATACAATTCTTCTTCTAATAAAGAACAGACTAAAGAGAGCTAGGTTATTTTGATAATTATGCAAGATTCCTAGTCCCTGACAAATTCTCACCTATTGCAATAAATAGGCAAAACATCACCCAGAATCACTTTCGATAAAATTAGGCCATGTCTCCAAACATGGTAACAAGAAGCTGCAGCTTAAGAGTGGACAAATGAATCCACTTGAAGAAGAGTATCTAGCAAAGCTTCAGAGCAGTTCAAGAATATGTACATAAATAGCCACAAAAAATTAAATACAATGATTCTTTGGTCTGGTACAACCTTTTCCTTATAAATTATTTATCCTATTTAACTGTTCTGAAAATTGGTGTTTTTCAGAAAAACAAAAACAAAACAAAAACAAAATGTCACTTTCTTCCCCCCCCCCCCCCCCCCTTTGTAGGGCTGAAGCAGTCAGCTCCTTCCTGATTTCATCCTGAGATACAGATTTACTAGACTAAGTCTTATCATATCCATTCCAGGGTGACATGGAAAAAAGTTGGGACTTACTGGGAGAGCATTTGGGATGAAGAGCCAATCTCTTACGTGTTCTGGTTCTATCCCTACACAGTCGGCACTTGAGAAATTACTCTGTCCTTACTACTGTTCACATCGGTCATTCGTCCTCCATTTTTACCCTTACTTCTAAAGGCAATGTCTCATAAAGATTGCTCTCCACCACCAGACCACTATGCTTGAGGAATTTGCATTGACCAATCTCCAAGGGTAGGGCTTCAATCTGGTTCCCTTTCAGCTCTATCCTGGACAACAAAGGAAGCCAGCTTATGCGATCTGAGATGCGCCGGAGTTTGTTGTGTTCTGCTTTGAGAACTTTGAGTTTCTTGCAGAAGTAAATTTCATTAGGCAACGTCTCCAAGCAATTGTGCGAAACAGCGAAATATTGAAGGCTTTGTAAAACTCCCATCCCAGAAGGGATGATCTGAATTTTATTGTAGGAAAGATCCAAATAATGTAGCCTAGTGCACATGAAGAGTTGGGAAGGGAGAGCTTCAATGTAATTATGGCTGAGGTCAAGTTGCTCCAAGGTCTTGAGTTTGCGGATATGTTCAGGGATGGTGAATATCTGGTTGTGCCAAAGTTTGAGACATATCAACTTTCGGCAATGCTGGAAACTAATGACTTCCTCAATGGAAATCAACTTATTATTCTTCAAGTCCAACTCTTGCAAATTTACAAGGCTAAAGATAGCATGGGGGATCCGTTCCAGGTTACAGTTTATCAGTTTTAGCTCCTGCACCGAGAAGAGCTTCTTGAGATTGTTGAGGGCTACCAACTTAGTCCCATCATTATGTATCCTGAGTTTTTGCAGGTGAGTGGCAAGATCAGCCACACTGGGTGGCAGTTTTGAGATGTTGCTGTGCAGTGTCAAAACCTTTAGGTTCTTTAGCTCACGTAAGCTTTCTAGAGTTCCTGTCCGACCCATTTCCTGGTTGAAAAATCCTGAGATGTACAACTCTTCCAAACCTCTCAAGTTGTAGATCCACACAGGTATATCTTTTATGTCATCAAAATTTACCATCATCACCTTCAGCTGTTCACGGAAGAACTTAAGGGAGGTAAAGGACAGCTTAGCAGGACAGTTGATCAGCACTAGCTCTTGGAGATTGATCAGTTGAGTTACTAAGGCCGGGAAAGTGACATCTTGGAGCAATTCCAGTTTTAGAGCTTCCAACTCAATCATCTCAAAAGTAGTGTCAGGCAACCCAGGCAACATGAAGAGATGGAGTTCTAGGCGCCCACTAGGGTTCGTCTGCAGTTTCTGCTGCAACTTATCATGTGTCCACTCGTGATTGAGGTTGAGCTGTTTAAGTTTGAACTCACTGTCCTCAGAGAGGAATACAGCAAAGCGCTTGGAGTAAAGGGAATCATACTGGTCTATGAGATGGAGCATGAAAGCAAAATCATTTTTCACATCAGGGATGTCCTTGATGCCAGTATCCTCACGAGCAAAGCGAAATGAGTACTCTTTAAGTGGCCGGTGAAAAAGCCAATAAAGAGTATAGAGGCAGGTCATACCATACACACCAAGGAAACAGAGGTAGCACATAGCCAGCTTAAAGAAGAGACAGGCTTTGGTATGATTGCAACAGAAATGGTCATAGCCTGTCATATCCTCCATTTTAACACTACAAGGCACTATAAATTTAATATTGTGAACCAGGACTGCATTGTAGACAATAATAACTAGAAATTTGCAAACTTTGAGAACAGTTTGGCGGATGTACATTGTGTAAAGAATGTCTCCTTTTTCAACATGGAGTCGGAATTTTTTCACCTTTTCAAACAAAGCCTTGGCTTCCTCGCCTTCCTTTTTGCCCAACATGCTACTGGAAGGGGACTCTGCAACTTTCTTTCCTGTAACAGAGCCTCCTGTAGGAGAAAGCTCAATCAGTTCACTGGGAACATTACTTTTCCTGATCCGGTTCACCTTTCCTGAGCTTGTATTCTCCTCTTCAGAAACTTCTGAGATGGTTCGAGTAGTCCAAGGGGAGTCAAAACATTTGCTCATAATGGAGATAAAATGTTCAATCTTGGAACTGGTACCAGGAAATTTGAACCAGAAAGAGGCACACACCATGAACATCAGTGTATGGATAATAACAAGATAAGGAAAGTACTTAGCATACCAATGAAGGGCTGTCTCATAGCACATCTGATTGATGTAGCTGTACTGTTGAAGATCTAGG
Organism: Ptyas mucosa; assembly: GCA_012654045.1. Classification (NCBI taxonomy): domain Eukaryota; kingdom Metazoa; phylum Chordata; class Lepidosauria; order Squamata; family Colubridae; genus Ptyas; species Ptyas mucosa. The sequence goes on along the minus strand of WNWU01000012.1, from coordinate 4,000,622 downwards.
TTGTTCCGTAATCCACTCATTTCCTGGCGGACAGAAGACTTGATTGGTTCAGAGTTATTGATTGTCTTCTTGGTGAAATCTTCACAAGTTAAATCAGTAAAAGCTGTACCACTGGGAACATGATTGGGAAGGCAGATGATCTTGTCATGTATCACCTGCCACAACATATAAGTGAGGAAAAGAAACATGATATATCAGAGTCCATATAATACAACGGTTTACATCACATAATAATGATCTGGTAGATTCCCAGAGGAGTTATATAAATATATAACAAAGAGAAAAATAGCACAACAGAGAATAAGCTAGTCTAGATCTTTAATGATGGGCATTTCCCCAAATATTATTTGCTCTGAAACACTGTCAACAGCAATTATTCTATCCTTCTGGACATGTAACCCAAATGTATTCTCAGATTTTCTATTTTTTTTTTTAATCTCCTGGGATGGGATGAATCCTGCAGTAATCTGGGACTGGAATTCCCTGTGCAGCAAATGAGCATCCATAACTCTTTGGCCAGCATTTGTTACTTTATGCCAGCAGTGTTTTAATAACCAATTGTGATGAATTCTAGAAACAAATTACTAGGCCCCTTAATCCTTTATGGGGCTTCTTTCCAATGGACTTCTTAGTAGAATGTCAACTACTCCAACTGGTCCAGAATGCGGCCACACAGGTAGTTACGGGAGCTGCATGGCGCTCCCACACAACACCTCTCCTGCGTGAGCTGCACTGGCTCACAGTGGTCTCCAGGGTGCACTTCAAGGTGTTGGTTATCACCTTTAAAGCGCTCCATGGCATAGGACCTAGATATCTTCGAGACCGCCTGCTGCTACCGACGGCCTCCCATCGACCTGTGCGCTCCCACAGAGAAGGCCTCCTCGGGGTGCCATCAGCCAAACAATGTAGGCTGGTGACCCCCAAGGGGAGGGCCTTCTCTGTGGGGGCAGACCTCGGTGCCTTCTGCCGTGACCTTAAAACTTTCTTTTTCCAGCAAGCCGGGCTGGCTTAACAAATTTTTAAATGCTTTTAAATTGGTTTGTCATTTTTTAATTATGGGGCCAAACATATATATATATCCTTTTAATTGTATTTTAATGTTTGTAGTTTATGTTTTTATTTTGGCTGTATACCGCCCTGAGTCCTTTGGGAGAAGGGCGGTATATAAATTCGATATAAAATAAATTAAATAAGTAAACTATACAAGTTGAGTAGATATATGAGAGAGGCATACAGAAGCCCCTTCATTGTGTCTGTTGCATCACCCAGTATATGATACTGTTTTTCTATATGCCTTTTTACAATACCAGCTCTCACGTTTTCTATAGTGCTGAATTAGTTCAGTATATCCAACTTACACTATCTCTGATTTTCATACAGGTGACACCTCTGTCAGTAAGGTATTGACTGATTGCGTGCCATTAAGTTGGTGTTAACTCTTAACCATATTGATAGACCAGCTCCACAGTGCATCCAAATGCCACTGTAACTGAATCCATTCCTGTTACTGCCAGTGGTACTTTCTCTCTTTTCTTTCGCCTTCTTCACCATTATTGTATAGACTTCTTAAAGAGAATTAAGTATTTTCATAATGTGCCCAAAACCATAATTTCAGCCTGGCCGTTTTAAGTTTTGAGTGAGAACTTTGGATTCATTTGTTCTGTAAGCTATTTGTTTGTTTTGATCAAGATCATGAGGGGAAGGGAGAGGAATTAGATATGTTTGACTCATTTGTTATATGTAAATAATTCACGAGAGTGTGTTATGCCTATGCATGTAGGCTTCTAATCCTGTTGCAATATAAGAAGTCACTGGGGAAGAAAAGATTGCCCAACATGTTTCTATATGATTTCCCTAGGCTGAAAAAAAAATTACCCTTTCCCAGGATCAAATCATAAACCCATCCCAGTATATGTAATCAACTTCCAAAGTCCTTTGTCATAAGTATCCCGTTCTACAATTTCAGTCAGTGACTCCATTATCTTGTTCTGGAATTGTATAGTCTGCTTCCATACCGGAGGTGGTATTCAGCAGGTTCTGGCCAGTTCTGGAGAACCGGTAGCAGAAATATTGAGTAGTTCAAAGAACTGGTAAATACCACCTGACTGACCCCGCCCCCATCTATTTTCTGCCTCCCGAGTCCCAGCTGATTGGGAGGGAGTGGGGATTTTGCAGTATCCTTTCCCTGGAGTAGGGAGGGAATGGAGATTTTATAGTATCCTTCCCCTGCCACACCCACCAAACCACACCCACCAAGCCATGCCCACAGAACCAGCAGTAATTTTTTTTGAATCCCATCACTGTTCCATACTCACTCACTTGCAGAGTGCAGCCGAAAACGCCTATCATCAGCATGGCTATGGTGATGTACTCAGCTAACACATCCCACCAAGGCTTGAGAACTTTGAAAGCAGGCTGCTGGTCTGTGAAATGCTTGAATTCAGCCACCGGAATCATACTGCCTGCCATAAAAAAGACAAGAAGTTAGAATAGTCTCCATTTCAGGAATGTTTAGTTGAATCGGAAGTTAATTCAAGGCTCGATGCAGGAGCTGTAATCATCTCTTCTTGTACACCCGAGGCATGTCTGGAACATATAAATTATCTGTGGATTTAAGGCTGTTACTCAAGCCTACACAAAAAGGAAGCTGCTCTAAATCTTTTTCCTATCTACTGTTAACCTGGATATAAAAACAAGCCAATGTTTTTGGTCTCTCATTTGACACTTATCAGTTATTCCTATAAGCATTTATTCCTATTAAAAACCCTAATAAAAGTTTCAATACACATGATCCTCACATCTAGGAATGAATAGAACAGCCTTCGCCAATCTGCTATTTTAGGCCATTCTGACCAGGGGTGGGTTCTAAAATTTTTTAATACCAGTTCTGTGGGCGTGGCTTATAACCTATGGCAAGTTCTGTCATCGTCTTTCTCTTTAGCTTAAAATGGAAAGGCAATAAGACCAAGTCAGGCGTTATATGGATATCTGGACAACAACAGCCCAAAAGAATTATACTTGTAACCTTTCAGCTACATTCTTGCCTATAGGGCAGTGATGGCGAACATTTTACTCACCAAACAGGTATGCGCTTTGCATGCTTTGCGCGCTTGCGTGCTATCTGCACTAATGTGCGGCTCCTCCCCCATGCACTGTGCACACAACTGCACCATCTGCACATGCGCAGGGCTTTCGCGAGCGGCCCCATGCGCTGCTCACGCAACCACACCATCTGTGCATGCGCGTGGCTTTCATGTGGCTCCCCCCGTGCACTGCACACGCAATCGCATCATCTGCACATGCGCATGGTTTTCATGCGCACAATGCATGTGTGTGAATGCTGCACACAAGTACTCTCGCACACATGCGCAAATGTGCACACATGCACAGGAGAACTCTGAAGACCAGCTGGGTCCCCTGAATTGTGCGCATGTGCACCGGAGGTCCCAACACCAGCTGGGGTGCGCATACATGCGCAGCTGCAGGTGAGTTGGGCAACAGCTCGCGTGCCCAGAAAGATGGCTATGCATGCCACTTCGGGCACATGTGCCATAGGTTGACCATCATGGCTATAGGGTATCTTCTGTCAATATAGAATGGGGTGTTTTTTTCAGATTCCGGTTGCTATAGTAACTATGTTCCCATTACACTGGCCTGGTAAGAGATGTCCCAAACAATATGTATGCAACAGGTTACCCAGGAATATAAGACTTAATATCATCATGAGGTCATGCTCATGTGCATTAGTTGACACCCAAAATGCTGAAGTACTGAGACAACTCCCACACAGATGGGATAGGACCAAATAGAAAAGCACATTCCAATGTGTAAAAGAGAAGAGTGATACTGATATAAACTCAAACACTGTGGCTTCATCCTAAGGACTAGTATTTTTTTTAATTTATGACAAAGAGGGGCTTAGTCTGATCAAAAGTGATGGAAACACACAAAAATAGATTGATTGTGATAGATTCTTTAAAATCCCTTTAGCTTTTTCTCTTATTATATAGGTTTTTCCATTAGCCTCTTTTGTTTTTCAAGAATCATAGAATTTGCTTCCTTGGTTAGTTACTAGCTACGGTAAGTGAGGGTTACCTAAATGTATTGCCCACTATAGAGAGTGTAGATTACTTGTGTTATTCTCCTGGAAAATTGCCTTTCCAATTGTATTGAAATGGCACCTTTCCATTTCAGAAAACTTCCAGAAAGCTTAACTGTCAATTTTTCTCCTCTAGATCTCCTAATACACTGAGAAAGAAATTTAAAATATTAACACTATCAGAATCTTCTTACTGGAGCAACCAGTAAGAGAGAAGCAACTTAGAACAAAGGAGAAATTTCCTGACAGTTAGAATAATTAATCAGTGGAATAACTTGCCTCCAGAAGTTGTAAATGCTCCAACACTGGAGGTTTTTAAGAAGAGATTGGATAACCATTTGTCTGAAGTAGTGTGGGGTTTCCTGCCTAAGCAGGGAGTTGGACTAGAAGACCTCCAACTCTGTTTTTCCATTCCATTCCATTCCATTCCATTCCACTCCACTCCATTCTATTCTATTGCAAGTGAGCAAATAAATTCGTAAATGAATATAAAGATTTTTCTATTCTAATTTGCTTCCCTTTCCCTTAAAAGATACGGAAACCAAGAATCCTATCTCCCATTTCATACTTCTGAATGATATCCAGTTAGTTCCCAGAGAGGCCTTATTTCCTTTTCACTTTTTTTAATGTAACTTCTTTGATATAAAAGCACATCTGAGTTTGGGGGGTAACAAGAAAATAAATAAATATATGTGCAAACAAAATGGCATCTTTCTGTTCCTTCTTCACTAAAGCACATTGTTTTTGTTCTTTTGAACAGTGGGTGGATTATTTTTAAAGAAACACTTAATAGTGTTTGCTACACTGCAATTTGCCCAGAGAACTTCAAATACTGTCCAGTATTTATTTATTTATTTAGGAAATTTACCGTATATGGCCACTTATTTGCTCATAGTGACTCTAGGTGGATTACAACAGTATTGGACTGATTAGAAATATAATAAATGTATTAAAAAATAAATCATTAGCTACCAAAAAATTTTTCCCAAGCAAGTTTTGCCCATCAAATCCAAAAGTGTATTCTGAGATTCAGAAGAATTTAGTGAGGTTTGGGGTGGTGGTGAAAGAGGGGACAAGGGGGGAGAGATCTCTTGCTCCAGTTGGCTCTTGAAAACACAAACCATAAATCATTTATAAAGCAGCTTTATAAAAATGCTTTATAAATCCAAAGTGTTGTGGCCTCCAGTTTCTCCTTTCTGTAGAGAGGTTCCTGTTGATACCTGAAAGTCAAGTTTCTTATATCAAACAGAACTGGACTTCTGGTGCATTCGAGTGCTGATAACCTAGGTCGAATAAGCAAGCTGAGTTTCTTACTTATGAAAGGTAAAAAGAAAAAAAAAGAGGAAAGCCCTGCCCTCTTTCCCTAATTTTTGGCAGAATGGAGACCAGGTCATGCAAAGTCCCATACATTCTCTGGTAGAAAGTATATTTTGAAGCTGGAACCTAAAAACGTTTTGCATTTTATTCAGCACCCTCCCGGCAGGTAGAAAAAGCTTGTACAACAATGGTCCCTGGAGAGATATTAAAATCAGAGAATTGTTCCTGAAGGAAAACAATGTATTTTAAAATAAAACACCCTAAAAAAATCATTGTTTCTAAGGTGTGACATCCTGTAGCACATGGCTAATTATGTTCCATGGGGACAGGTTCTACAATTTTACCTTACATTTAAGAATGCATCATTACCTAACTAGAGATTATACTACAACTTGCTAAAGACATTTTACAGCAATCTGCAGGCATGGTGAGGTGAGGGTAACTACATAGCCATTAAAGTAACACAAAAGTTGGTTTTGCATAGCGACCCTGGACTTAGAAGTGAGCCATGAATTATTGATGCCAAACAAGGTGTTAAAATCAAACAAAAATTGGGAAGATTGTCAATATTGAGCAAATAGGTTTGAAAATGGCAAACACAGTTCATAAAGACAAATGCAACTGCAGTTCAGTGTAAAATGATGCATAATTTTTTTTTTAAAAAAGCCCAAACGCGATCTGTATATTAATGGGATTTCAGTGGGCAAATAACTAACCAGGCATGGGACTTTATAAGATTTTTTTACAAAGATAATTAATGGTGCAGGTTCAATAAAAAGCCTATTCCATATTCGGAGTCATCAGAAAGAGCAATAGAACAATGTCTTTATATAACCATTGCAAGACTGTACTTGGAATATTGTGTATAGTTCTGCTCACACCTTAAAAAAGGATATTAGAGAGCTACAGAGAATGCAGAAAAGAGCTACCAACATAGTTCAAAATCTGGAATAGCATCCTTCCAAGAAACACTATAGCAGTCTGGCTCCTTACAAAGGGGAGATACTGTAGTAGAGAAAATAAACCTAACAAACAAAATGGACATTGCTCCCTTTTTCGCTCTGTCTTTTAGATGGAATCAGGGTCAAACTAAGTTCCTTTCTTTGTCTGGCCCTAATCCTATCAAAACCAAATTGGCCCAAGGGCAGCCTTTACAAGGAAATTGCAACAGAGACAAATCCCTGTCTTCCATCCTCAATCAGTCTGATTACATCAACATTCCACCTCCTTTAAACAATGGACTTTCTCAGCTTAGGTTGCCCCCCCTGAAAGGCCATTCTGCCTAAAAATGGAAGTAATCCCAAGTAAACTGACAAGGACCTGCCTAACTTACCCAAACTGGCCAGCAAATCAGATCCTTAGATATTCTGCTTTGTAGTCTTCACCTTCTATTAAAAAAAAACTTTGCTATTTGCAGTGCAGTTCAGGGTCAATAGAAGGAAATTTTTCACCTGGCTTAAGAAATCTGTGGAATTTGCTGCTAACAGGTGTGGTCATGGCAGCCAATTTGGGTGGTTTTCAAAAGGACTTGACAGGTTTATGGAGAATCAAGCTAACAATAATGTCTAGTTTTTACCACCCCCTGAATCATAGGCAGCAGCTCTTAAATATTGGCTGCTGGGATACACCAACAGAAGAGCTCTATTCCTCTTCAGTCCAGACTTGTGAATTTCCTCTATGCGTCTAGATGCCCACTGTGGGCAAATGTCCCTATGCTGGTCAATCCTATTCTCTTTAGTTTACTCAGGCTGGGATTAGCATATTCCTAAAACAGTGTTTCTCAACATTGGCAACTTTTAAATTGTGTGGCCTTCAAATCTCAGAATTCCTCAGTCAGCATGGTGGCTGGGGAATTTGCAAATTGAAATCCACACATTTTAAAGTTATCCACCTTGAGAAACAACTGGCCCAAGATAATTTCCAGATAACTGGTAGCTGTTGTAGCTCCAGCATAGCTTCCCTTTTCTCCTGATTAGAGAATCCCAGGGGTTTGTAATAGTCCTGAAACTTCCTGGATGGATAGAGAAGTACATGTTGGCCAGGGAATTCTGGGAGATGAAGTCCATACAATTTAAAAGTTACCATCATTGAAAAATACTGGCTTAGGGTACACCAATTCCAGCCTGATTAAACTGAAGAGAGAACATATTACTGGGGTAGCAACTCAGCCACCTGGTTTACAACTGATTGAAATCAGCAGTCTCAAGTTCCCTTTAATTGGATTCTCTACCTTCCTCCGACCCCCCCCCCCCCCCCCCCAACTTAATTGAACAGGATCGCTTGGCCTGGGTCGGTTTTGGCACCATTTCTCTACTAAAGTTAACTAAGCCTAGTTTATCCATAGCCAGAGGTCAACGCAACTCCTTACCATACCTTTCCAAGCACGAGCATGTTGAGAGCCCTCCCAGCAGAACTCGGGAGTTTTGGGCCCCCAAAGGGCTTTTCATATTGTGGGAAGACTGAAAGCTCTTGTTGGCCTCACTTGCCCTCACCGGGGCGGGGCCACTGCCTGCAAGCCCCGAGGTGCCCGAAACTGATCAGGAGCGGCTCCTGTTTTTGCTTTACGGAAAGGGAGCGCAGGAGACGTCTTCAGCGGTTTTGTCTCCCGCGTTCCCCTCCAGCCCTCCTCCGACAGGACAGACGTGGTCGGCTGTGGGGAGAGGTGGTCTCTGACCCTGGGGATTCAAGGACACTTCAGGAGTCTTCAAGGCTGAAATAAATCCATCCCGCTTTGAAAGGGGGAAAAATGCCTTCTTGCTTCGTTCATTCTTCCCACCGCGGCGGTGGGATGTTTTTTTTTTTTTTTTGGCGAGGGGAGGTGGGGACCGAACTGGCAAAGAAGCGGGAAGCCATTTGGCGCGGGACGACTTTGGTCCAACTTAGCCAACTCTCCTAGGTCAACCCTCCCCTTTCCCTCACTCACTCGAACGAGGGAAACGGACCTGCCGGGTTACGCTTTTTTCCCTCTCAGCGCCTCTATTCCTCCTCGGTGCCTTTTTCCATATTCGTGCCATCCCTTGTATTCTCTCCCTCCCCATATGTCCCCTCGACGCCAGCCTGCCTTCACCCAGTCGCTGCTGCCCTTCGGCCGCGGGGGGCTAGCACTTAACATCGCTCGCAGCCGGCGCGGTCACAGACGTGAGAGCGGTGCAGAGGGCACCCTGCTGGGGGGATTGTGGCACACGGTATCCCAGTCACTTGCCTGAGGTCGGTGCGGTGGTCTCTGGTCCTGGTAGGACGGGGAATCCTGATCCGGCTCTCCAGCTGTGGCCACCTGCTCTGGCCGGCCGTGCCCCCCCACTACCCTTCCTTGCTTTCCCCGGCTGCAGAGTCGCCCGGTGCAAGCCGCCGCCTCTACGCCCGCCTCCAGTCGAGCGCCTCTTCCTCCCCAGGCGCTTGGCGATCCCGCCTCTCTCCCCATTGCTCAAGTGACTTTAGGGAGGGAGGCGACCTACTGTAGGGCGCTGCCGCCGAGGAGCAACTGGGAGGAAGCTGCCCGACAACCCACACAAGTAACGAGGAACAACCTGAGACGGGTTGCCAGCCGGGAACCACCCTTAGGGAAGGGCCTCTCCAGCCCTGCCCAGTCTGGAACTCTTTTCTTGGGCACTTGGTGGCAGAGAAGCAGCTGAAAGAGGATAGTGGCGTCCTCCCCCTTGTGCACCAAGCTGGGCCAGTGCATTTGAACATGAGGGAGAAGCCTTCCATCTCTTCTACCATCTAAACAGAAGCAGCATCCCCACCCATGGGACCAGGCTGTTGTAGGAAAAGAGCCCTGTTTGCCTATGGTGGCCCCAGATCCTAAGGAGTCTGGTAGCACCATCTTTTCCGACTAACAAATTAAGGTAGTTGAATCCATCTAATAGTCAGTCATAGCTGGTGAAAATGTGTATAAATTTATATAGTTATCAGAAACAAGGCTGCCACACGCCTCCAGGTTTTTTGGGGGCACTAATGATGAACAGGTGTCAAAACATCGTATGCCGCTTCTTAAAGCCTCAGAGGCATCCTAAGAAGGTGGGGTGAGTTAGCTGGAATCTCTGCAGTTGGTTCCTGTGCATTGTTCTTGGGACACCTTTGTGGTTGGTACAAAATCACCTGAAAGCTGTAAACCCAAGCGCACGCTGTGTTAGGCTTTTCCAGATGTAGTAACACAGTGAAGTAAATATGCAGAATTCCTCTGCTCACACAAGCATGTAAGGTGTTACTGGGTGACTAGTTCTGGGTTATGTATAGTACAAGTTTACAATTGCCACAAAAAGTATTATGTCTGGAATTATTTTAAACTTGCCTCTCTTGACATTTGGCCTGTGGGAAATGATTGGACATATTGTATAGAGGTGATCCATGACTTGGTGCTTAGATACCAGACAATAAACTTCCCTTGGATTCTTCTCTGACTATTGGAACTAGATTTATCATTTTCTAGCAGTGTCTTTATATGGGCTGAATCCAATAAAATAGAGGAGGTTGAGGTTGATAGAATCTTATGCAGCTCTCAAAACTCCCTTTCAGTTGAGAAACACAGGAAAACAGTAGCTTTAACTTATCATCACTAAAAAGAAAAAGAAACCAGCCCATACTTAGTCATGCTTGCATTTCTAATTGGCTCTTTCTTTTTGCACCCTCAACCTCCTCCCATTCTTAAATGCAGCCTTGGTCTCCTGCGTTGGCAGTAGAAAATTAAATAGGTGCATACTTAGCTTTACCAGCTACAATCACTAACTTACGTAACCTGCAATAATGATTTTTTTTAAAAAAACCTGAGAACTTACTGGACTTTTTCTAACATGTTTCATTTCATGTAGTGCTTAATGTGAAATATTAACATGAGTGCTGTTGAGAAATAAACCTGCTTAAATTGGAAGTTAAGCCCATTGACTCAAAGGCTTTCCCTTTCAAATATGTATGATTGGACTCACATTACTCAGAGCTGATAAAGCCCAGTTAGCTGAAATATTCATGGCAAGGAAATCCCCGTATAGTCCCTGTCATCCAGGATAGTTCCCAAACTTAAGCACCATAGGGATGATGGATAAAATATCTATAGTAATGTTTGCATTGTTCATGTGTCTCCTTATGGTGAGATGAACAGAAAAAAGTTAATAAATAATATGTGTTTATATACGTCCTACCTTCACTAAGCTTTCACAAGTTTTAATATGGACCTGTCACAGGAATAAAGATCAACTGTGGCTAATGAGGCACTTCTGGCAGTTTCCATATTAAGTCTGTTATAAATGCAACAAGTTGGTAGATGAATAAATAAATATATGATCTTTCGTTCATGCACAGATACATTTTACATCAAAATAAAATATAAAAATAATAACTAAAAACAATACATTAAAAGAAAACAAAAAACAAATAAACACAAAGGGCAAACTCAATGGACCATTAGGTCTTTTTCTGCTGTCAGTTTTCTATGTTTGTATAAGAAAAAAAAAATCCCAAATGCAAAGTTGTTACCGCTTTTATAACTTGCCAACCAGAATGATACGGAAGCATGCATGCTTTCAGATTAGGTGATATGCATAATGAGTGTGACACAAAGACTTTTTTTTAATTAGGAGATTATGCTACAGAGAACACCTTTACCATGCAGATGTGGACATTATCCAGCAAAAGTGCTGTTGTGCATTCTGGTGCCAGGCTAAGACAAGCTTTGCTTATCTCAGTGACTCAGGTGTAACCAAACAGGCATTGCTGGCATGCAACTAAGACTTGGGGGCAGGAGATCAAGGGCCGTTACTGTTGGAGTGTGGTACATTTTTCAGTACATAGAACAGACAGCCATCACTGGTGCCACATCTATAAGCCTTGTCAAGATTGTTCTCCTTTTAAAGCCAACCTCCTGAAATGCTTCTAGAGTTTTGATTTCCAGCTGGAGGTCTTACAGTCATTTCTGTTTCAAGACAAATCCCATTTCCCCCATGGCCAGCCGTGTTCTAGACTCACAGTCTTTCAGTGTCACTGTACAAAGACGCTAAGCAGCATTCATCAGAACTGAGACTACTTTTTGAGGCTGCTTGTGGTTCTGGCTACCCAGATACCATTTAGTGCTGCTGAAACGCAGGTGCCTCTGGGATGAGGTATTGCACAACCTCCTTGCAGACTTGGGGCAAAGGCAAGTTAAAATGATCCCTTCCGCAGCCATTATACAAAATGTTAGTTGCATGCTTGCATAGGCGAATCCTGGGCTAAACTCTGCACTGGGTGACTGAAGGCAAGTGGCCTATAAAAAGCCCTTATTATGTTCTCAGGAAAACTGATCGTTAGTTCTCTGAATGGACTCAAAGCCTTTCATTGACTTGGTGAAATTCAACCGACCCAGACTTACTTCTCTAAACAAACATGCTCAGGTTGTCCATGGTGTTTTTTGCAGTTTTCCGGTCGAAACAGACCATTTCTTCTTGTCAGCAATATGTGTGTGGGCCTGGGACCAGGGCTTGGTGATGTTGCCAATTTTCTCCCTCCCCCCCAAGGACTGAAACAGTACAGCTGTGTGTTGGGGCCCATGACCCAGAATCTGGAAGCAACCAAGGAATGAAAATAAGCTGACCTGATATCCAAACTCTAGATGGCTGATAAATGTGAAAAGTTACTACCGATTCTTTGTTTCTTTTATAACCATTGTGTGACTTAAGTATTACTTTACCTGGCGTTTCATGCTGACAATTTTCCCAAGGGAAACAATCCAGCATTTGGCAAATTGACTGATATAAATTTATACAGTGGAACTGAAATACACAACCTGATACTCCCATGTCTATTCAAATTCAAGTCCCGATTCTGTCCCTGCACATTTACTCAGAAGTAGGTCTCATTAGTTTAAGTGGAGTTTACTACTGTGTAAATGTTCATAGTATTGCAGCCTGAGCTCAATGTTTGTTTATCATCCACTCAATCAACAGCAAATGAAGGAAACCAGATTAGAGGTTTAAGAATGCAGTTCTGTGCAAGTATAAGATGCCCCTGTGTTTCGATTTGGTTGATGAGAAACACCCCGCCCCCCAATATTGACAAATTGGTTGCATGTAAGCTTTTCTTCTCCAAGGTGCATCTCAAACATTCTTCCTGGTTCATAGTAGCAACTTACTCAGAAATACATATAATCGGTGTGTTCAGTGATGCTTCTTCGTTTAGAAAGTAGGTTTTGAATTGGAGTCTTTGCCTTAATTTCAAGTGAAACTGGCATTCCTTCAACAGAAAATGTAACAGGTAGAAAACAGTGGTATTCCTCAGACCAGCCCTTCTAAGAGGCCTGGGGCAGAATGTTAATTTGAGACCCGCCCAAGTTTCTTCAGACTGTCAACATACTTCTGTTGCCATTTTTTAAAAATCAATTGAAGTCAGTGCAAACAGAAGTACTAAAGATTGCAAATGCAAAGATTGCAAATGCAGAATATTGAAATAACTCCTGAGGCTATGTTTTAGCTGTCCTGAATGAAAAGTATTGATCCATCTAGTCACAATGAATAATGAGCAATGGTGGCATCTCCACATATCATTTCTAGGGCAATTGTCCCCACTGCTGCCCCATCCTATTCCAGGGTAAAATCCGAGTGCAGCTGAAAACATCCTCTCTATACAAGACAGGGTTTAAAGGGCAGCCTTGGAGTCCCCCCTTCTGACCAGGATTAAGATTCAAAGCAGAGTTGTCGCCAAGGTGCTTTTTCAAAAGGAAACTGGACTTTCTTTGTTTTTGCTTGAAGACGTTTTGCTTCTCATCCAAGAAGCTCCTTCAGTTCTGTGTATAACTGAGAATCTCCACAGACATTTAAAGCAGAGAAAAGTAACTTCAGCTTGCAAGTTATATCTGGACCATCAAGTTTTTGTATCTGCTTCTCTTCCTCCTCTTCTTCTACTGAGGTTCATTTCCTCCACCATTCTGAAAGGAAAGGTGAAAGAGAAGGAAACCCCTAAAGGAGTGCTTTTGGGAGGATCTTGAAGCAGCAGCCGCAGCAGCAACATTTGCCTGCTTCCCACTTTCCCTAAGAGGTGAAGGGTGGATTCAGCCAGCTCCTGGGAGAGTCAATCAAGGATATCCTGGAATCATTACTTTCTCATGTGTTATTCCTCAAAATGGCAGGGAGGGTGTTGAACGTGCTCCAAGTGCTGGAGAGCAATTTCCTAAAGAAGTATTGACGTCAGAGGGCGGGCTCTCAGGGAGAGTCTTCATGGAAGGTGTTTCCCACCTCCTGGCACTACCCATTCCAGGTGCATTTCCCCACCTCTGTTTTCAGTTGTCATGTTTCATCCTTCTGATGTTTATTCCTCCTTTCTTGATTGCCTGCCTCCCCTCTTGCCGTGGCCTAAAGCCAAGGCATTTTTACTTTATATTTTCACATTGCTCAAGTGCAATGTGAGTGTCATGGAAACCAATGAGAGAAGTTGTGTTACAGCATCATAATTAGTCACATAACTAATGAAGGTTTAATAGCAACCAACCTTGTTGCCATACTGCCGAGACAATATTGATGAAAAAGGATAGGTGCATCAAGCAGGCACATAGTTACCCAGATGTGATGTTTTGGAGTACATTCTTGAACCAGAAGAACAGGAACTTGGCAAGATATATCACCAGTAATTATTTTGTTAGAGCTGGTAGAAGAGCAAAGTAATCTGCTAGGTTTATGTACCTAATTATGTGTGGATTTTCACTGTTGGCCATAATTACTACATCTTATTTTCTTGAAAATAATAAGATAGTAACAGATAACAAAAAAGAAAGAGCATTGGAAAAAAGTTACATAAATATGGAATAGCAAAGCGAGAAGAAAAAGAAAGAAGGCATAGATAAGGGCAAACAGAGAGAGGGGGGATGTTTATTTATTTATTTATTTATTGGTTCGATTTATATGCCACCCTTCTCCGGAGCCTCAGGGCGGCTTACAATGTGTTAAGCAATAGCCTTAATACTTTTGTATATACCTGCTTAGTAGGGCTTTTGCCCCCCCCCCCCCAGCGGTGTTCTTTTTTATACAAAGTCAGTTTATTGCCCCCACAATCCAGGTCCTCATTTTACCTACCTCGGAAGGATGGAAAGCTGGCTCAATCTCACCTTGAGCCTGGTGAGATTTGAACTTGCAGTAATTGCAGGCAGCTGGCAGCTAAGTGCTACTTAACAGCACTTTAGTCCTCTGCACCACCAAGGCTCCATGTTGTCAGTGTTCTTTTGAAGATTAGAGAAAAGCAATCAAAATATTTTTAGGAGACAGAAGACCCAATCTGTAGTCCCCTAAGAGAGATACTGGACACTTTGAGAGTCCATCATCACCTCTCACTATCCCTTGTTCTCACTCTATGGATGAGCTATAATAAAACACAGTGGTAAAGCACTTTCCATACATACAAAAGGTCTTAGGATTTTGGTGGAGAAAGACTACATCCCTGTCTTAACCAGTTGTGGTCGTCAGTAATACTAAGCTAAATATAGGCTAATATTCTGGGTAGAAACTAGGGCTGTTATATACTAATGTCTCTTCCTTGGATCTTGTGGGCAAAGGAAAGTCCATCTGTTGTGAGACTAGTGAACTTCCTTGGGTAATTGGTTGGTCACTGTGAGAACATAGTGCTGGACCAGATGGGCCAGAGGTCTGATCTAGCAGGTCACTACCCATGCTCTTGTGTTCTTCTATCTCTGAGTGTATGGGAAGATAATGGTTATACAACCATATGTGTAAAAAGTTACATGAATAAGGGCAGCTAATTTTAATGGACCTGTGTCCTCCATTTTTCTGCTCAGAAAAGCCCATTATGGCACAGAGCTAGGTTATCTTTGGGACCCCCTTTCCCTAAGGACATCTACCGATCCTATAAAATCAGATAGGATGGGTGCAGTCCGAGTCCCTTCCCCTCTTGCCATCTGATGGGAGCTTAGAAGTGTGCTTTTTCTGTGGCACCCTCTTCCGTATGGAACACTCTACCCCCAGCCCTGTACTCTCTCAGCCTTCCATAAAGCTTTTAAGACCTGACTTTTCCTTCAAATGCTGGGACAAGATTAGATAACTGCACATTGGAAGTTTGATGGTGCCAGGTTTTTATGAAAATGTATGGTTAATATACCTAGAAACATATATGGAAATTAATTATTCCAGATGTTATTTATTTGTTGAAGTCCATGTGTCTTAAAGTTGCAAAATTGGGAACCCTGTGCTAGCACTTCTCCTGCAGCTTTATCTTACTTAGTGAGCATTTCATTGGTCTCTGGTGCTTTTTTATTTGACAGCTGATCCACTATGGAGTAAATTCCTTAATATTCATTTACCTATTTCAGATATTTTCTGTGAAAACGTTAATTTGTTCATTTGCTCATTTGATCTAGTGGTGAAGGCCAAATTCAAGTCCCACCTTAGCCATGAAAGCTAGCTGGGAGGCCTTGGGCCAGTCCTTCTCAGCTCAACTCATGGATTTTTTTTTTTATTGTGGGGGAAATAGGAGGAAGATGTGTTGGATATGTTTGGCACCTTGGCTTGTTTGTAAAAATAATAAAGGAGGGATACAAATAAATAGAACTTGTAAGTTTCTCTATAATTTCTTTGGTCTTAAAAAGCTTCCCTTTTCTCCTTCCTTTTTATATTTCTCTAGAATATTGTTGACATTATTGACTAAGATATTTATCCTTGTCTCTTTTTGTTTAATGTAAGAAGTTTGCATACAAAGTTCTTACATACATACATACTCTTATTACTTAAAGCCCTCCATCCTCCATCTTTTCCTAGTTATTATGACAGTTTGTTCTGAAAGCAACCTACATCTTTTTTTCTTTGAAATATGGGGATGTTTCTTTACATTATACTTATATTGTGACGCATGTTCTCCAACTCTAATGGAGCCCATTTAGCTGCAAGATAAAAGAAAATGATTTTTCCCCCTTTTAAATATCTAATTTTCTTGGTCTGGGATTTTGTAAGAGGAAATTGTTTGAATGGAAACTTCAGACAGATTTGTTTAGTTCAGATCAGAAGAGGAAAAGAAAAAAATGATTTGTTTTGAAGGTTTTTTCCATTATATATTTCTAAAACTCTCGCTGTCAATACCTTTTAAGTTTTAACTAGGCAACATACAGCAACAATTTTTGAACAAGGTACTACAATTGGGCTAACTTACAGAATGTGACCAAAATCTGGGACACAACTCCTTAGGAAATGAAATTTGGGGAACTTTTGGCCACCTCACCTATTGGTTGTGCTGGGCTGCTGCTGAAGTCACATGATCTTCATTTTCAATGTTGTGTGACAGTTTCCCAGCCAGTCTTGCAATCCTTTGCTCCCTCCCCCAACAATCAGCAGCTACTTACCTGCCTGCTGGGAAGGAAAGGGAAGGGAAGGGAAGGGAAGGGAAGGGAAGGGAAGGGAAGGGAA